>CDEZ01020288.1:0-11678 GCA_000826365.1 Acanthamoeba royreba
TTGGTCGAAAGGAGCAAGTGCCAAAAGGAGACTTTTTACCTCCTATTCATTTCTGTTCTTGGATAGTATTGGTAAACACTGAGTTGGCCATATTATGATCAATCATGAGAGACTCCAAGGGAGACACAACAAAGGCCCACACACACACATCTTACCATTTGAGGGGGGAGGGTGGGCTATCTAGGACAGCAATAGAGAATAACACAAAATTCACCTTTCACACAACTCAACACTTATTGCTATACATTATGAGCTAATGATGATGTTCTTGCTATCAATGATAAACAGCAAGCTATCAAAGAGTCATAATGTTTTAGATTATTTGAAAAGTTATGAATTCTAGAATATGAGATGTATTGTGATATTGGTATTATCATGCTGCACACAACAGTAGCAAAGGGCTATTCTCTATTCATTGCCTTCTTTTAATATATCACCAATTACAAGTAGCTAAGCTCACTCAACTATTTTTAAATGACAAGTACTTTAGACCACTTATAGTGCCTATTAATAGCATTTTGGTGTTTTAGTATTTAAAACTTTTAACAATAACAATATCTTTTATTATTTTAGCTAATTGTATTGCATGCCAATCATTATAACAAATGTATTATATTTCTATATACTTAACTCAAAGTCTACATAAAATGCTATTTGAAAGCATCAATCTTTACTATAAATATAAAATAAAGCAAAAGAAATAAACTTTAAAAGAAGATGTAATATCTTTTAAATGTATTATATTTCTTTTATCTTTATATAAAGATCATTAACAAAAAAAGAAACATATAAGTGAAAGACTAAAACAAACATGTCTATAATTATTACTATTATAGAAAAAATAAACAACAATTTATGCATATTACTATTAAAAAGTTTAATTAAAAGATCATATTGTCCTCCTCTCAAGATGGCAAGAGATGTATTAAACTTGGTAGCTTCTTCCTCAAAAGCATTTGTTTGCCAAAACGAAAAATTTTAATTTAATTCATCCCGGAGTTGGAATTGGACCAATGGCTTTTCACTCGCAGTAATTCTTGTTTCTTAGCGAAGATTCCAGTAAAATCCAGGCATATCCACACATCCTACGGAAGCCGTTCCCGCCCCCTCGCAGGAAACACAGGAAACGGTTCCTCTTTCGTAGACTTCTGCTTCTCCTTCCCTTGACCCCGCACCCGCAGTACAAATAGCGGCCTCGAATTGATCGATTCCATCCATTCCTCGGTCCTTTCGTGAGCACTTCCCTGCCCTACACATAAAACAAACAGCCAGGGATCGAATCCTCATTTTTTGTAATTAATTAAATAATCAATTTTCGGTCCTCTACAAGGACAAGGTAAATAAATCGAAAATGGTGGCCGTACCGAACAAGCTGGCCAAGCTGCTGGCGCCCTTCATCATGGAATTCATCGGCACCTTCTTCCTCACGGCTTCCATCGCGTTCAACCTTATCAACTTCATGCGAAACGATCAGGTCTTCGAAATGCAGGCCGCCCTCGGTATCGGTACATGTCTCGTCGCCGTGGTCTACGCCGGCGGTCATCTCTCGGGTGCCCATTACAATCCCTCCATCACCATCGCCGTCTGGGTGAGCCGCAGGAACAAGATCACCACCCTCGATGCCGCCCTCTACATTGTCGTCCAGATCTTCGCCGCCTTCCTTGCCGGCATGTTCGCCTGGGCCATTCTTGCCGAGACCTTCCGCATTACGCCCTCGAACAGCGTCCATGTCATTGGTGCCGTCGTGGTCGAGTGGTTCTGGACCTTCCTCCTCGACTTTGTGGTCCTCCAGACCGCCACTACCAAGCCCCAGGCTGGTAATTCCTTCTTCGGCATGGCCATCGGCTTCACCGTCCTCTCTGGCATCTGCTCCGCTGGATGTACGTCCACCCCTCCCTCAACCCACCCTCTTTCCACATTTTTCCGACCCGCGCCAATGCTCGTGCGCATCACGTGCACGATTACGAAGATTTTTTTTAATCTCGATTTATCAATTTCCATTTTCCCACAACTGGCGACGCGTAGCCGTGCGCGAAGGCCCGGGTAGCAAAGCAAGACTAACAGCTCATGTGTGTGTACGCAGACGTGTCGGGTGGTGCGCTCAACCCGGCTATCCTCCTGGGTCTGAACTTCGCGGACACCATCGCGCACGGTGACATCACGCGCATGGAGTTCACCTGGATCTATCTTATCGGTGGCGTGCTCGGCGGTGTCTCTGCTGGCGCTCTGTTCCACCTCACCAACCGCGACGAGTACAACGAGAGCGAGGTCCAGGTCTCGCTTTACTCAGCCGATGCTACCGCCGTGGCCGATGTCGCTGCCACCAAGCGTAGCAAGAAGCACATCCGCGGCGAGCCAGAGATGGGCAGCGATGGCGAGTATGAGGAAATGGACCAGGGCGCCTACCTCCTCAGCAATCAGAGGACATAAGCCCACACATTCCTCGTCTTCTCGTTTCTCTTCTCTGCTCTCTTACTCCGTACCAACCTTGATGAAAGCGACCGACTCACGCACCGATACCGAAAGAGTTTCACCTCGCCCTGAATCACGCCGATTCCCCATCAGCCCTCCTACCGCCCTCTCTTCAGCTTCTTCTCCTCTCCTCCCCGATCGGTCTTTGTGTTATCTTCTTTCATTTGTGTAAAATGTACTCTTGCGGCTCAGCACGCGGTCACTACGTCCTTCTTCTTCTGGCTCACTCACTCACACTCGCAATCAATCAACCACAGCGCTTCTGGTCTCTACAACACATCATCTCATCACCTTCATCTCTACTTGATTCCGCTGTACGTTCTCATCCCTTATTCCCATGTTCGTTCTCGGTTCTTATCATTTCTCTGCTGCTCCTACGCGACGAATCACAAGAGAAGCGGAGTTAGGGCACGATTCAACATTCCAAGAATGTAGAGGTTGGAACGCTGAATATGCTTCACATATTTAACAGAACGAAGAAGGTAACAAACGCATAAAAGGAATGGGCCGCAATGTGAAGTGGTCCTTGGCTAACGTAACGGGAGCGAGACAACCTGTTTCCCTCACCTTTTCTTGAGGGCGCAAAGACTCTTCAGGCTTGGGGAGTGACGAGTGTAACATAGAGGAGGGCTTTCCCAGCAGTGGGCGGCACGACGAGGTTACCCTGTCCGGTCGCTGTGCTGAGGTGAGAAGATGAGTGGTTGGGGTGCAGAAGATGCCGAAAGGCACGAGCGACTACGAAATGAAGTGATGAGGGAACTTGTGGAGACTGAAGTGGCCTACGTCGAACACCTTAAGACCATCGTGCAGGCACTACTCCACTTTTCACGACTCCACTTCTCTTGACACTATATCTGACTCATCATCCTTTCCACTTAATTCAACATCGATAGGTGTTTGTGAACCCCATCAAAGCTCAGGGTATTTTGAACGCCACCGAAGTCTCCAACATCTTCTCAGACATCCAGCTCATCTTGACCATCAACACCGAGCTTATGAATGATCTGCTCAAGATTAAAAAGTCAAAGCCATCTACACAGAACATTGGTGAAATCTTCCTCAAGCTGGTACGCTACGGTCTCATCTATTTTCTTCTCTTCCCCCTTCTGCCATTTTCAGCAAGAGTGGCGAGGAAGGGACACTCTCTGTGCCAGCGATCCAGCAGCAGCAGAAACTGATGTTGAATCTTGAACAGGCCGACTATCTCAAGATGTACACTCAGTATTGCTCCAACCAAGGACGAGCGCTCGCAGAAATCGAAAACTTGAAGAAGACCAACCTTCAGTTCGCTAGCTTTCTCGAGGTGAGTTCCTGACTGTCAGACTATGTCTACGAGGATACTAACACGAGGTACATCCCATGCTGCAGGAATGTAAGAAAAATGAACGCTGTCAGCGGCAAGATATCGGAAGCTTCATCATCAAGCCCATCCAGCGTATCTGTAAGTACCCACTTCTGCTGAAGGAGATCAAGGTCCACACGCCGAAGGACCACTTCGATTACGAGAACCTGTGTGCCGCCGAGACCAAGATGACCGAAGTCGTAACCGACGTCAACGAGAATAAGCGCAAAGTGGAGAACGCACAGAAGCTCTTGGAGATCCAGAATGCTATCGTCGGAGATAACAACGCCGTTGGAGTACGTCGCCGTACTGTACACAAGAATGACCACCTGAGTCTAACGTCTGGACTTGGTTGCATACAGACGCTGAAGTTGGTGGTTCCTGGCCGCAAGTTCATTCAAGAGGGCACGTTGGTGGACCTGAGCGCAGGAAAGGAGATGGAAAGGAAGTACTTCCTCCTCAACGACATCCTCCTTCTTACTCGCCCGATCAAAGGCAAGAACCCAATGAACGTCTTCTACAAGCTCAAGGACGAGATCATTCTCAAGGATATATTCATCAGGGACAGTGAATGTAAGTTACAGCCTTCTCTTATTCGTGTGCTCATCTAACGTGCCCGACTTTCAATATGAATATCAGCGGCCATTGCCAATGCCTTCGATATCGTCAACATTGAGACCACCAAGTTCTACACGGTGGCCCTGCCAAATGCTGAGGACAAGAGGAGCCTGATGCAGAAGATCAGCGAGATCACGAACGAATACTCGGACAAGGCTCGCGCGGATTCGTTCTCCCTCACGCCGGACTTCGACAAGCGCGGCGGCTATTCAATCAACCTTACTCCCTCGGCTCGCGGCAAACAATCGACTTTGGAGATTCAGGCTGGTCTTGCGTCTGGCAGCATTGTACGCTTTTCATGACTGTCTATCATGTCACTGAGATTGATCGACTTAATTGACTTTCCGTTTCATTGTAGGTCTTTGGACAGCAAAAGGAGTCAGAGATTCTCATTCTTGAGAAGAAGGAAAGAGAGCTTGAGAAGGAGCACAAGAAGGTCCGTGCTGACTTTGAAGCTGTAGTCAAGAGTAACGCCATCATCCTCAAGAAGAAGGAGAGGATAAGGTAAACGAGGGCTAGGGCGGCTTTTATGTAAATGGAAGGTGCTCATTACTGATCTCACGTTTTCCTTGCGTTCAGGGAGCAACTGCAAGCTCTGAACGAAGAAAAGGAGAAGTTCATCCAAAGAGAGTTCGATCAACGAGTGATGGTGTGGGACGAAGCTCGGCGGAAGCGTGACTTCATCAACTCCGAACAACGCAGGAAGCTCATTGATGAGAAGCGCAGAAAGGATGAATTGAAGGACGATTCGAAGGATTTCGAACGCGTGAGCAAGGAAGTTCGGCGCATCAAGGAAGAGAAAGACAAGTCTGGTAACGAGAGAACCGAGCTGGCGATAGCGGCGGAGGAGCAGGTCACGTCGTATGATTGGAAGCGGCCCTACCCCGCCCACCTTTACAAGGCATTCGACCTTATCACGGCTCTTGCTAAGGAGTACGGTTTCCCTACAATCTCAGAGACAGAATATATCTCACACTGTGGACACAGCTTGAGCCTGGATCTTGAGAAGCCTGAGGTCGTTCTTGTGGGCCTGCGCGGGCATGGCAAGTCGACTCTTCTCGAGGCTTTCCTCGGCCATCAATTCACTGATGTGGGCTATGGTACGCTGCTTCAGAAAGCGTTTCTGTCCGATACGATTCCCCCTTGATTGTAATATGAAACAACCTACTACAGGCACGACAAGGAGGCCGCTGTACCTGCAGATCAAGAATAATGCTGATAGGCGTGAGCCCAAGGTCATGCTTACCTATGTGTCGAGGTGCGTCAGCTTCTATTCGTGGTGATAGGTAGGATTGCTTAGGCTCATCATTCCAAATGACCATCAGAAACGGTACGGAGAAATCCCAGTCAGTGTCGCTTTCACACTTCCCGGAAGTGATGAAGAAGAAGAACTTGGGCGCGTACTCTGCATCCAACACCTCGTCCTCCTCTTCGAGCTCCATGTCCACAATCGTGATGCCGTCTCGGGCCAAGGACAAAGAGCGGAGCTCGAAGGATAGGACTCGCGATCTATCTACTAAGGAGTCTGTCTCTACAATTGATCGGTCGAAGCGTTCGTCGGCCAAAGATGACAAGCCCGAGGCGAAGGACGAGGCACAGAGAAAGGAGGGCCGCCCGATCCGCCGCAAGGAGGAAACCAAGACTTCGCCTCGAGGTGCAAGTTCGTCAGAGGACGGGCCTTCTGCTGGGGCTGAGCCTGCTGTACCCTCACTCAAGGCCTCAATTACTCTCACGACTGAGGAGAGCCAGGCAGCCGGACAGTCGGACAAGCGCGAGCGGATCAAACGAGAAGGCAGTCGCAAGATCGAGAACATTTCATTTGCTTCTGACACCGAGAAGTCCGACGCGAAGCCAACGAGCCCTAGGGTGGGTGGCCGGACTTCGCCTCGTTCCTTCAGCCGTTCGGTGTCATCGCCGCGTCTGAGCGCCAACACGATCATCCGAGCTCCCTTGCGAGAGAATGCCGAAGCTGCTGCTGAGCCCACAACCGGACAGACAACCTCAGCATCCATCGCTTCTACTACCTCTGCAAGCACGTCAGAGGATTCTCGCCCACTTTCTACGAACTCCGCAGGATCAAGTGCGGCCACTGGTACGGTCCTACATCCTAGCCTGACCCGCATCTGGTATCTCACTTCACATCCAATCTGTGATGCAGGCTCCTCCATGCCGCCATTCAGTGCTCAAACCTTGGCGGACCTGGGACGGTTCATCCACGCCAGTTACGAGTATCAGCACACCTTCGACATGAACATAATCGATGTTCCTGGATTGGCTTTCCGCTCTGGATCGAAGGCTGAGATGAAGGAGACCGAGAACGTGGTGCGCAAGCTGATTTCGCCCTCGAATCGTGTCATTCTCGTGGTGGAAGAGTTCATCGATGCGCAAAGCGAGAGCGCGAGTTACAGTCGTAACTACCTGCTCGATCTGATCAAGGAGTTCGATCCCAGCTTCTCCCGAACAGTGTTCGTTTACTCCAAGTTCCATCACCTCATCAAGCACTTCACGTCTGCGGAAGAGATCAAGAAGCAGCTAGCCCTGCGCCCTGAGAACTCCTTCTACATCAGTCTATTCAACGAAACGGTGCGATCGAAGCTCACCGCTAAGGAGGACTTCCAGAAGAGAGTTATCACCAGCTATTACCGCGATCTGATGACTCTAGAGAAGCTCGACTACGACAAGAGGTTTGATCTTTAAACTCCTATGAATACTGATAACTTGGGATTGACTCATTCATCTTTCTCTACCACAGCCTCAAGAAGCGCTTGGGTGTGAATCGCCTACGTCGCTATCTCCTCGAACTCACGTGGAGAAGGCACAAGGAGATGATCCCACAGATCCCCAGCCTCATCGACACTCTCCACAAGAGGACGCAAGACAGACGAGCCAGCATCCAGAGCCAACTTCAGGCAGCCTTGACCGAGCTGGAGCGCGACCGTGAGGGGCGCATGATCAAGCTGCGCTACATTGCCAGTCGCTACCTCAATGAGTTCCTCTCTACCATCTTCTACTCCCTCGAGAGCAACTTCTCTGCTGTCTTCAATGGTGAGAATGTGCTTCTGGACTACGATCTCTTTGGTACTCCTCACCATCATCTTAGAAGAATGAACTCCTGCTCATACTCTTTTGATGCCTGATTCCAGACAAGTCCCGAGGCATGGTCAGTGTCGGCGACACAGCTCAGCTCAAGAAGGATCTGCGTTGGCGCACCCCTTACTGGGACAATTGCTTGGGCTCCGGCGGCGCACAGCTGCGTAAGCTGCTCTCCGAGTTCCGCGACTTTGTGGAGAATCTGCAGATCAACCTGAGCCTACCCGAGCTGCAGTCCATCCCCTCTTCACTTCCGCCGCTCGAGTTCATGACCAAGGCGGCCGAGGTAGCTGAGCTCAAGTTCCGCGAGTCCTTCACGCCTTTCGTGGAGAAGCTGTTCAGCCGCACGATCAAGATCTTTGCTCGCCTGTGTGAGATCGTCGATACGACCCTCAAGCGTAAGGGCAGCTCCGCCAACTGCTCATCGGCGACGCCCTCCGCTCCGTTCGCATCATCGCTCAATGCGTACCGCTTCTCGTCTTACACCACCGCCGCGCTGTCCACAGTCGCACGTCCTCCCGGAACATCCAACAAGAAGGACGACGTGTTCAAAGGTGTAGACGACATGTTCAATGACCTCAAGCTGGGCAAGAGGCTCAAGTACTCCTCCCCTCAACTGGCCTTCTGCGTCAAGGACAACTACTACAGCCACATGAAGAAGATCGTCGCACTGGCCAAGGAGAAATGCTTGGAGGAAATCACGTGCCCACGCCTGGTCTACTTCCCCACACTCCTGGTGGATGAGCGGATAAGGACCTACGCTAGCGGCCATACCACCCTCTCCAAGGCTCGCCTTCAGCAAGGCAGCTTGATCGTGCAGCGTGAGCCGGAAGAGAAGCGGCGAGGCAGCGTGATCCGGAGACCTCCACCTGATACCAGTACGTACCATTCTCAAGTCCTACCTTTATCATTCGTGCTGACCTTTACTCCGACTCAGTTTCGGACGCACACAGCAATTCTCCGATGATTGCTGGTACGCTCGTTTCCTTCTACATTGGACACATGTAGAAGTGCACAGATTGTTGTTGATGAACCTGTACTGACACGGTGCACAACAGACATGCGCAAACGCTCTATTACGGGCTCTTTGGATTTCTCTCAGCAGGGAGGTAGTGCAGGAGGCAGCAGCACGCCACCGACCACACCCAATAACCGCTCTACAGCCGCTCTAGGCGCTTCACCCGCACCTGGTTCTCCTCGCGTACCGCTGACTCCAGGCTCCATGCGGGATGAACCAGCACCACCCTCCTCTGGTAGTGTTGGCGTTCCGCCCTCACCGGCAAGCGGAGGAACATCAGGAGGACTACCCAACCGTGCCACTACCGCTTCCGTGGGTTCTCTTTCGTCGTCCTCAATGCCATCTACTCCCAAGGGAATGCAGAAGGCCAGCCTGCTATCCTCCTCCATGGAGCGCAACCTTACTCTGGTCTCATCCGGCATGCTACTGAGCAACGCCTCCAATTCTCTACTCACCAGGTAAGATTGATTCCTTCATCTACAGCTCATCATGAACAACAGCTCATCATGCATTTCCAGTTTGCAAGAGACAGAGGACGTGCTGCAGAAGGAGTTCGTGCCCCTGGCCAGACGCTACTTCAACGACGTCCGTGACAGAGTGGCGCGAAACATCCTTCTCAAGTATCAGGAGTTCTGTTTGGTTCCTCTGTATGGGCACTCAATCCTACATGACACTTCTCCTCAATGGTACTAACTGGGAGCCCAGGCTGCACGAGAGGAGCGTCTTTACGAGCGCCCTGCAACGCAAGCTGACCGAGCTCTCTGATGACTCCATTGAAAAGCTGTTTGACCTCACGCTCTACCTCGATCAGCTGAAGATGGTATGTTTTTGGTCGTTCTCTCCTCCTGTTAACCTGCAGTCTTATACTCTGCGCGAACAGGAACTGGCCAAGTTGGACGACATGCTGAAGGTGTGCGACGAGAGAAGGGCCCTCTTCGAGAGCCTCCAGCCGGCCTTCTGTCATCCATCCATGGTGGCCGAGGCGACTCCCAAGAAGTGAGGCGTCGAAGCTCCTTTTCTGAGAGGACACTGGGGATTAGGTTTATGGAGGCCTCGTCATGGCCGCATTGCTGCTGGTTTGCGGTGTAATTCTACTGTTATTGATCTCTCTTCGCTGGTGATAACGCGTGCACATTCATTCTTAACCGCGCAGAGCGTCGTCAGATAGGGACGACCAGTCTACCACCATCGGCATGTCCTTCCCGTCGGGCACTCCGACCTGATCGTGAACGGAAGGCAGTGAGGCGGCGAACTACGATGAAGTGAAAGGCAAGGTCAGGTCCGTACCATGCCCAGAGTTGCACCGGGGTACTTTGCCACGCCCTCGAACCAGGCTATCAACCACCCAGACATCTCGGCCACAATCCGCTCCACTACAAGGCCATCCATGGTGCGCACCACTGCGAGTTCCTCACCTTGCTCGAAGCGCTCTCCCGCATTCTTGGAATAATCCACGATGCCTGGAGGATGCGGGTGAGCCAAGGTAGTGAATCACCTCAGCACCAACACGCACCGGCCTTGGTGACTCTTGGGTACACGAGGTAGCGGTGGGGTTCATCAAACGGGATGACGAATGCTGGATCGATGGTCTGAGATTCCTCCTGCAGCATGCCTGCCCACACCAGCAGCTTGTGAAGCGCCACACAACCTGCCGCCCTATGCCGTTTCAAGATGAGTGTCCCGCTTGAGGCATGAGCACAAGCCTTCATTCTTACCTACAACGTGGTTCCACTGAACGCATCGGTCCCAGCTCAATCGTGCACGATGGGATGCGGAGCTTGTTCAGCGTGGCGCCGCTTGTGCTCTTATGAAGCCCTTTCTTCACATAGAGGCTGTGCGCGTAGTTAACGAACAGTTATGTAGATAACAACGGTTAAAAATTCCATGACATACCGAGCTGGACGCTCCACCAGCACACTCAGCCCGAGAGCATTGACCATGTCTTTAGTTTTCTCGAACAGTTTGAAAGCCTCTTCTTTCTGCGCTTCGCCATCGTACAGTACTCTGTAGAAGTATGCAGTCAGCCTAGGATGGATAGCATGTGACGATCGTCAAGTGAGGTGCCTGCCTGTCAAGAAAGATGAAGGGAATGGATAGCGTAGAGAAGGTGTGAAGATCGATGTGGTAATCGGGTTTGATGTTCTCGAAAACCTTGAATATCTGCATTGGTGTTAATGGCGTGCAGTGTATCAGAGCGAGTGACAATAAAGACGAATCGAACCGGCTTGAAGACCTCCGATTGGAGTCCTGGCTGATCATCTATTTGTCTTTGTATCTTGTCCCATATATCCTGAGGATCTTCCTTGGTCTTGTACTTTTCACCAAACCTAGAAAGATCAACGACTTAAGTCGCTGAACAAGTCAGATACGAAGCTAGACGAGTCGGTGACACCGTTCAGGCTTTGCGTCGGGCCAGGTTCGGTTGGGATCAGTGCTCTCGAACTGCGGATATCGTGTCCCTGCAGATGCGTCATAAGCGGACGCCTCAAACACTGACCTTCATGTACCTTGGAGGTGGCCAGTTGGATTGAGCGAAGGAATAGCAATGATGGTGCCCCTCAAGTGATTGAGCTTCTTCTCCAGACTGTTGATGATCGTTGTCAGTAAGTCAAGTCAATGACTGCCTCATCACATGCAACTCTGTTCCAACTGGATGGATGCCTACCTCTCTACGAAGCGATGAATGACTACAGTGCCCGTGACTTCATCGCCGTGAATGTTGCCAGTGATGAGCACGCGTGGACCGATCTCCTTCCCACTGAATAGAAGAGTGTAATGATTAGAACGCAATGCGCATACCACCATTCATCAGTTCTGCTCGGCTTCATCAAGGAATCAATGCTGGTGGCGTGGCAGAGAGGAGTACCTCACAATTATCGGCTTGAGTTGCACGGCGTACCCTGCATTTTTCTAATTAATAAATTAATTAATTAAGTAATAAGGACAAAAAGTATTTTACACATTATTTACATATGATTGCATATGAACGTCTCGACCTATTTTTCTTTTATTCGTAGGTACCTACCAGTGGGTTCTTCGACAAGGAGCAGGCTGCCCCGCACGATCGCTCCAAACTCCTCTACTGCGGTGCCTACCACCACCTTCTCCCTTTGTGGCTCTTCCATGAATTATGAATAT
>CDEZ01020301.1:0-10330 GCA_000826365.1 Acanthamoeba royreba
AAGACAGTGCAGCAGTCTCCAGAGAAGGAGCGAGATCGCGAGGAGAAGCTCAAAAACCTCAAGACGATGGGCACCGAGGTCAAACGGCGCGGCAGCATCCGTACATCGAGTCCTGTTAAGGAGAAGGAAGCCTCGGCTGCGGCCAGCACTGCTGAGATAGAAAAAGAAAGGCAGGAGTGGCACAAAGAGAGGGAGAAGGAACGGGAGCGGTACAAGGAACTCAAAGATAAGCTGCAAAAGTTGGAGGATGCAGGAAAGGACCAGGAAGGTTATAAGACCACTCTTGAAGCAGAGAGGGCGAAATGGGCAGAGGAACGGCAGAAACTCGAGGGACGCATCAAGGCTCTGGAAGAGGAGAAGCAGGCGATACTCGCCAAGCAAGAGGCTGACGAGCGCGAGAGGCAGGGCAAGGAGAAGGCCAGGACTGAGAAGGCTAAAGCTAAGGAGGAGAGGAAGAAGAGGAAAGTGAAGGACGAGGAACAGCGGCGACGAGAAGAGAAGGAAAAGGACCAGGAACGCGAGCGCCAGCTCGAAGAGGCTAAGCGTGTGTGGGAGGAGGAAACCAAGCGTAAGCACGAGGAGGAGCGTCGGGAGATTGAGGAACGTGCAGAGCGCGAGATGCGACAGAAGTTGGCAGAAGAGCGTGAGAAGTGGTTGCAGGAGGTAGAGGCTCAGAAAGCTACTTTCGAAGCCGAGAAGAAGAAGCACGAGGACGAAAAGGCCGAGTGGGAGGCCAAGAAGACCGAGAACAATGCTACGAACGAAGGCGACGCGGACACTGTGCAGCAGAAATTGGAGGACTTAGAGGAGGAGAGGGAGAAAGTGGAAGAACTGCGACAGGAACTGGAGCAGAAACGGATGCTGATGAAGCAAAAGAAGAAGGAACTGCTCAAAGCCGAAGATCAGCTCGACGTGGAGAGGGATCGTCTGGATGACGCGCGCACTGAACTCGAGGACGAGCGCGAGGAGCTGGAAAAAGAGCGTAGAGAATTCGAAGAGGAGAAGCAGGAGTTTGAGAAACGAAAGAAGAAGTTCGAGAAGCTCAAGGAGAAGCAGAAGAATACTACGCTCCCCAAGCTCTTCAAGGTGCGAACGGGAGTCACGAAGGCCAAGGTGGAGACCATCGCGAACCTTGATGAAGACGATTCTGAAGTGCAAGACAAAGACGAGCTAGAGGAATGGGAACAGGCCGTGAAGTCGGGCGATCTCGAACTCGAGGAGGAACAGGCCAACGTCGACGAGGGCGAAGAGAATAGCGAGGAGCCTGAAATGGACCTGGAAGAGGAACAGCCGGCCAACGCAGCCGAGGAAGACGACAACGCCGATCCCAAGGATTCTCCTCAGGGCGGCAGGAGGGACAACAAGGAACGACTCAGTAGCATCATTCGGAAGCAGAAGGAGCAGAGGCGGCTGAAGCGCACCAACAGCGGCGCAGACCTGGACGAAAATAAGCCCACGCCCCAGAAGCCCGAGGGAATCGAGTGGATGGAGAGACTGCTGCGGCCGGATCAAAGCGAGCGTCTGCGCAAGATGAAGGAGCGTCTGATCGCCGAGAAGAACAAGTTCTCGACCATCCACTGATCAAACAACTCTTGTAGTACCAACACCGCGCATATCCGCCCCACGTCCACCATATCTGACCTAGCCCAAGTTACGGGTGGTGAACAAAATGAATATCCATTTTGTTATCTTACATCGTGTCTTCCATTCTTCTTCGTCTTGATCACAACTTGCCGGCCACTACACATTCACTGTGATAAGTGCTCGTAAAAAGACATATTTTCTTCATTTTCTTTTCTTTTCTCTTTATCCAAATTAATAGTAATATCGGGTATCCCCAACCCGTAGAGGACGAGGCAGCTGGGCCACTTTCTTTGTGGCGACGAACAGAAAATCAACCTCAGGGGCGGTTGAAGAAAAGGGGGCGCTCCTCGAAGAGAGTAAGACCTATTGCCATCTTCCCCGTTGGCAATCTCTTTTGAATCCGAGGGCGAGGGGTTAGCGAAGGTGAAGCGCGCGGCAACCGAGATTGACAACGTGTGTTCCACGGCGACCAGCCCTCCATCCCTCTTCTGTCCATCATCATTCTTTCCATCAACTGTTTGATGAACTGAAGGGAGAGCGACGAAGAGAATTCGTTTGATCGGCAAAAATCTCTCTCCCATCAGCTGCACTAAGAGAGGTGCCCATCGTCATGGCGGCTCGCACGCCGCCTCCCGTGTCATCTACCCAAAACCTGGTCCAGCCCCGCCTTCGTAACGATGGAGGCGGGGCAGCCCGCCCCCAGATCCCCTCCACCTACCGCAACACCGTGGGCGACCCGCGTTCCATCGGCGCCGCCCACAGCGGCGGCCTTGGAGTACTCGTCCTTCTCCTTTCACTCGTTTCTCATTTTTCTGCCTTGTTCGAAATTCCAAAACGAAAAATAAAATACAATTAAATAAATTTTAATTATATTTCATTTGATAATATAGTATAAGATCACTTTTTTAGTTGTGAAATTGTTCTGTTCGTCATCCTCACCAAATGTAACTGTTATTCCAGGTGCCTCCTTTGAAACAGCAGTCGCAGCCAACAGCAGCGACCAAGCTTGGATCGAACTCGTCGTCCCTTCGGCCTCTCCCGTCCCCGACGAATTCCGGCGGGTCATCGCCCACCAGCGGACGATCGAGTCCGCTTACCACCGGGCCACCTCAACGCCCAGTTCCGATCGCTTCGACGACCACGACGGCGACTTCGAATGCACCCAAAACCGTGGGTGGTGTTGGCGCGACGGCCGATAACGGTAGAGATTCAGGTTCCACACTTACGACCGGTCCCAACGCGCGTATGCGGCGGTCGTCGTCCTGGAAGGACATCAAAGAAGTGGCGATGATGGCGCAGCAGCAACAGAGAGCGTATGGCGGCACCGGAGGTCCGAACTCGACGCGCGGCCCGTCGCCGTCGGCAAGTGGAGTTGCAGGAAGTTCGGTGATTCGTAGGCCGAGCTTTACCAATACCACAACCTCAGGGCAACTCAGCACGTCACCTGTATCGTTTAGCCCGTCGGTTTCATCAGGAAATGCTGCTGGAGGAGCAACTGCCAATGCTGCAACGGTACCGTCATTCTATTGGTCTAATTCAACATTCAATGGGCGATTGTTGACACCCTTTATTCATACGTTCAGTCAAGGCCGAAACCTCCGCGGCCGGCTCGAACAGCCCCGAACTCGCCGAACTCTTTTGATGGTACCCTTCCACCTCGGGAAGCCCCGCTCAACACCTCGGCTCCAGGCCTGCGTGCGTTTTCTTTGTTCTGATGACAATCAATGTGATTATTCGAATCGCTTGCCTAACACTAGGATCGTTCTCGATGCAGTGAACCGAAAACCTCCTCCTCAGCCACCAGTTCGTGCTTCACGTCCAGCTCTCGATGCCCCAGTCTCCTTCAGTCCCTCTGGATGGAATACGCCACAGCAGCCACAGGGACCGGCCCCGGCCAACATCGCGGCCGTACCGACATCGCCTGTAGGCGTACGCAGGCGGAGTGCCGACTTCTCCTCGCTCAAGAATCAGATAGCCCTTTCGCTTGAGGAACGCGAGAACACAAAGGAGAAGGAGGCCCGCGCTGAGCTTATGAAAGAAGTGAGGGAGCATGGTAGTGGCGGCGCTACAGCGAGTGGAAACAATCCCAACAAAGCCTCCGGAAAGCTGCAGGACTTCGGTAAGAACCTGCTGGGCCGTGCGAAGAAACTGAAGGGATCGCGGGTCGCGGGTAAGGACGCACCCGGTGACGACGATGTCGAAAGTGAAGGCGAAGAAGGACCCAGAAGCACCAATGCCAGCCTCGAAAATCTGCGAGTGGTGATGAACGCAAACGAAACTATCGGTACAAGCGGCGTTGGCGCTGGGAACTTGTCTGGACGCCCAATTAGTGTGTTCCCCGGTGCAGGCAGTACGCCATCCTCATCCATCTCTTCCTGCAGGCTCAGAATCTGAGTTTGTTTTCGTCACCGCAGGTTCACTGCTGTCATCGACTGGCGGCCCGCGATCAACAGCAGTTTTTCCTCGTGGAGCACTTGGTGCGTAATCATTCTTTTCATTGTCCTTAGTCTTACTCACGTTGTTCGCTACTGCCAGGAGGTGCAATTGTGAGCCCGACAGCGTCACAGACGCCATTGGCTGGAGTAGGGAGTCCGCGATTCTCTGAGAGCGGTTCTACTGGTTCAGTAGTGGTCTTTTCTGGCGCTCCGTCGCCGCCGTCAGGAGGAGCTACTTCTATTCCAACTTCAAATTCTTCAGGAACCACCGAAACGCCACATGGTGACTTGCCTCTTCCTCTGTAAAACATATCAACTACCTATCTTGACCGATGCTCTCTTTCTGTTAACTTTGACAGAGCGTCGAACCAAAATTTTCAACGAGCTTCTGGAAACCGAGCGAACTTATATTAGTTCTCTGTGCACACTCGTCGATGTACGTGACTTTGCTCTATGTATGGAGAGCCTGCATTCAATTTCTTACATTCCGAAATGCCGTGATTCAGGTCTATCAAGCTCCATTGCTCTCATTTGCGAAGGAGACCATATCAGAGAACGCGGAAGTTGCCATGCGGGTCACGCAGATATTCCCCGCCGTTTTGCAGCTCATTCCGTTCAACCGAGAGGTATTCATTTATTTCTGTAGCTCGCACGCTCGTCTCGAACTGACTCTGAAGTACTGGAAACATACAGCTTTTGAAACGCTTGGAAACCGTCATGTCGACTTGGAATGAGAACTCAACTATTGGACATATATTTGTGGAGATGGTACAACTCGTGCTCATGCACTCGATTACATATACTGATGATGATCTCTTCGTTACCACAGGCACCATTTTTGAAGATGTACAAAGACTATGAAAACAGCTACAGTCAAACTCTTGATAGCTATACTGAGATGCTTAAGGATCCCTCCTTTCGCATGCTTGTGGATGTACATCTATCTCATCAACGTGTTACTTTGATCTGCTCCTGATCGACGTATGGCGTGACGAATCACAATTGTGCAGCAATTGGACACGGACCCTCGAGTTCAGTCCTCCCGTCTGGAATCCATAGTCATCATGCCTATCCAGCGCATTCCACGCTATAAACTCCTACTCGAGGACCTTCTCAAGCGCACTCCTGAGTCACATCCGGATAGCAATCTTCTCAAGGCAAGCCCTGTCAGCCATTGATTAATTGCTGGTGTTTTACGCTGATCATTCACTCTTTATAGGAAGCGCTTAAGAAAGTGGAGGAAGTTGCTGTGTTCTTAGATTCGAACCTGAAGGAGCACGAGCAGCGCCAGAAAGTGGTCGAGCTAACCGTCAATTTTAACGCTAGCGTACGTCCAGGCCTTAAATCATGAAGAAGGTCACCCTTACTAAAGATGAATGATTGTGTTGAATAGTCGCTTCTCCAACCGCATCGAAAGTGGCTTCGGGAGGGCGAAGTTGGCCTTCGCGATCCAAATCTGGGCAACCGCGTGAAGAAGCTCCATATTCTCCTCTTCAACGATATTCTTGTGCCCACCGTACTCTCCAAACTTGGCGTTGGTGAGTTCATCTTTAAGCCCGTGCACCTCTTCATATTACTAAAATTCAGCTGAATTCTCTCCATCAAGGTGGTGAAAACAGACGTGATGTACTCAACCGGCCAGAGAATCAGTGGCCTCTCGAGCTCCTGTGGCTAAGTGAACCTGATATCTCTGTGGGCACAGGTTAGTACTAGCAATCTATTCTCTTTGTCATAAAATATTGACAGTGTCCTTCGGAGCAGAGAAGGACAACAAGGGCAAGAACTTGCAGTTGGAACTGACGGGACCTGGAACAAACTATTCACTCATCTTCAAGACGCCAGAAGAGAAAGAGTCATGGAAAAAGGATATTCTTGATGCCCAGGAAAAGCACACCAAGGTACGCCACAATTCACTTGCAGATACGTAATACGCGGCAATCCGACAGCACTCACTCAACAATGATCTTCTAGGGCGGCCCTAATGCTGCGCTCGGTGACAAGAGGATCGGGCAACATGTGTTTAAGAATTCTACCTTCTACCGAGGCGAATGGCTTCGAGGACAGGTGCACGGTAAGGGCGAGATGGTGCAGCATGGAAACGTCTACACCGGCAATTTTGCGTATGACCTCAAGGTACAATCCAGCTTGTGATACATTTCTGTAAATGCTCGCGCTGAAGCATGAAACTGTCTGTGTACGATTAGTGCGGCGTCGGTAGGATGGTATTCTCCACAAAGGAGGTGTTTGATGGCGATTGGGCCAACGATCTTCCACGTAATCACTTACCATTTCGCCTCAAACAAGCAGCAATGCACTCATGCCTTCTTATAATCTGATCATATGCACAGATGGTCAGGGCGTGATGGAGTATCCATCTGGGGATCGCTATGAAGGCGGTTGGAAGGCCGGACAGCGATCAGGCCACGTACAGCCATCATCTTCTGTGTGCACGTAGTTAGATCTTTTCTGGTTTGCTGATAATGGCCTTTGCTTTGCAGGGCATCCTCCGATACGCAAACAATGACGTCTATGACGGCAACTGGGAGGACAACTTCGTACGTATCAACTCTGCATCTTAATAGCGCTTCGTGATTTCCTTTCTAACCGCTGTGCATGTTGATTCCAGCCATCCATTCGCGGCACACTCACGTGTGCAAATGGTTTCTTCTATGATGGCGAATGGTTAAATGGCGAATTCCACGGCACTGGTATATGCACTACGCCCACCGGAAAGGTATACGACGGCGATTGGGTGAACGGACAGAGAAGCGGTCGGGGCATCCTGAGGCAGTGGCTCAACAACGATCAGTCCCAAGTTGTGGAGGAATACGATGGTGAATGGTTGGAAGACATGGTTCGTTGTCCTTCTCTTCTTATCTTTATCAAGACTACGTTCATTCTAACCAGAATTGAATGCTGCAGAAACATGGCGTGGGCACCTACAAGACGTCTGAGGGCGTATACACTGGTCAGTTCGTCTATAACGCACGCGAGGGCGAGGGTACCATGCGATACGCTGATGGGTCAGTCTACGAGGGTTCCTGGAAAAAGGATAAGGTGCGCAGGACTCTGGCTCGTCTCATTGAGGACACATGCTAAAGCTTCCTTTTTCTCAATCAGCGACATGGACTGGGTACCTTCACTGCTGGTTCTTCCTCGTCACGCGTGAAGAAATATACTGGGGAGGTAAGCCCACTCTATGGTCCTTTCGCTAGTAGATTGTTTTGCTGATCACTGCCGTGAACAGTGGGCCTCAGACAAGAAGCACGGCAAAGGTGAAGTATGGTTCACCAACGGCAATCACTTCGAGGGTAACTTCAAACGGGATATGGTGCGTTTCCTGCGCTTGGCAATCTAGTTTGATCGCTGCTTATTTACTCTCGTTCCTCTCTGCGCGGATCAGATTCATGGAGCTGGAACGATGAAATCCTACGTGAATGGAGCCAAGTTGGAAGGCAAGTGGGTGCACGGCAATCGTAACGGTAACGCGAAACTCACCTTCAAGCCGAATGGAAACGCCGAGGTAATGCCGGTCACAGTTGGTCTTCAAGCCATCCTTACGAGCTTGCCTAACCTCAATTCAACCTGGAATGCAGGAAACGAGGGAGCTCAATGGCATGTGCAAGGAGCCCATTCTTGAGGCCAAGAGGATCAGATATGCACTAGCGCCGACCCTGCCTGACCTTCAGTTCAACATCACCCTCTGAGACGACAACCTTGGCCTCCTCCTCCAGGTGACATTGTGGCCACTAGAGGCTGGCCTCCGTGCTGTGTTCAGGTCTCTCCTGTGGACGTGTGTAGTAGCTTCTCATCAACATCACCGGTTATAAATAAATAACTATTTATCTGCACTTATCAGGTGTTCCTGTGGACTTAATGTGTACTTATTGATTCAACAAGATCGGCGAGCTGATCTGATTCTAGATTCATCAAAGAATCGGAACAGAGAAACTAGCGCAATACATGCAACAATAGGACATATAAGGGTCCTCGGAAGAAGCCGTTTGGACCACACTTTCGAAGATTCACTGCATGCGGTGAACAACTGCCGCCAAATGAACAACAATAGAAGAAGATGAAGAAGAGTGCAAGAAACACCACCGAGAAGAAGAAGAAGAAGGAGCTGGACATGAGGAAAGCGCGCGCCTTCAAGAAGGACTCAAGTATTCCTCCTCAACGTGCTCGTCCTATCCCCGATGAGACGAGCGAAGAAGGAGGGTGGAGCCTGCTTAGCGGCCTGCCTGATGTGGCCATGGTGCAACTGCTCTCGTTCCTTGCACCCGCGCATGTACTGGGTACCTATACTCACTACTGATGATGATGATGATGATGGTGATGATGAAGGTGCAAAGTCCAGAGATACTCACAAGCTGGGCTTTGCTTCCTGTGGCGGATGTGGACAGCCCACAGTAATAGGAGTTATTCCTGCGGCAGCGTTCCTGAGGTGTGTCGCGCACGAGCGCTTCATGCAGCGTACAAGGGCCAAAGAGGAAAGCAGGCAGAGGATGACAAGGACGACGAAGATGGAGAAGAAGAGGATGAGGAAGCAGAAGAGGAAGAACAAAAAGATGACGAAGGAGAGGGTGAGAACAAGAAGGGTATTCCTCTTCCGTGCGTAGCTGCCTGCTTTGCTTGCCGGGGCAGCTGCCTTCGGAGTTAAAACAACGGACGCTAACCTCGTGCTGGTGATGTGTTAGGTGGGATAAGTACAACGATGGTCGAGGCTGCACGATGTCTGACGTGTTGGCTCTCCGCGCCACTTGTCGCAGTGTTCAGCTCTCGGTGGACCGTGTGATGCGACTTCCCATGCATGTTCTGCACAAGGTCGATCACTGGCTCCAACAAGTCACCCGAGACGAACCTCTCCCTCTGCTCGAGATGAAGTCGCTCAATGAAGATGAAGAAGTCGCGGAGATGAAGAACAAGCCATGGTGTACGTTGGTGGAGCGAGCACGAGCCAGACTTCATCAACTCAGGTCGGCGTTTTCTCGTCTGTGTTCGCTTTGTTGTCCTCTGCATTCTGACCTGTGCTCTCCTGCTCGCATCACAGAGTGGGCCAGGTGTTGGACCACGTGTGGGAGTCGTGGCAACTGAGCCCAGCCAAGAGAACGCAGCTCGATCGGTGCCTTGGTCTTCCTTCGTGTGGCACTCTGCCATCGGCTGAGAGTCTGATGAGGATTGAACGATTCAATCATGACTCTGGATTCTACGGTGAGATTGGCGGTCTCAGTATCAACTCTGCACTCTCGTTGGCATTGCCAGGACAACCAAAGGGTACGCACCTTTCCCTTCTTTGCTCCTTGACATCTCAACACAACGAGCGCGGACTCAGATGAAGAAACCACACACAGAGAGAGTAGTGATTGATCTTCTTGTTGAAAGCGCCGAGGAGAACGATACTGGATTGGTTCAAGATGTGCACATGGTGCTGCACACGATGTCGTCGGCGTGGATCGACCGCCTGGCGCTCCAGCCCCAGCCGAGGCGCATCGCCAAGCGCAAAGGGAACAAGCAAGCGGCGCAAGCCAGTGTGTGGACTTATCTGGCCACCAGCATTCTCGATGTACGATGTGCGAAGAATGTTCCAGTGTTGATGAAGCTGTGGTCAGCACTGGGGATGCCAACAAGCGGAGAGAAAGCGTGGAAGCCCCACGAGATCGTCATCGTTCTGTTCGCTCTTCTTGGCCTCGCCTGGAAGAGTGATGTAGCGAACACGGAGCTCATCGGACCTAATAACGAGAGTGACGACAACAGTACACACGAAGACGATGAGGTTGATGATGTTCTGGATATCGCGCATAGTTGTCAAGTGCGCTACCAGGCTCAAGTACGTCCTCCTCTTTGAAGATATAGGTGGTGCATTCATTCGCCCATGTAACTTCTTTTCGTGGTGCCCGTATGATGGTGCTGCGCAGGAGAAGCAGATACAGCAAGCAGACGCCTTCCTCAACACTCTGTTAAGTGATGAGTTCAAGGTGGAGAGCGCTCCTCTGTATTGATGATATCTATTCATTCTGATACTCTTGTACTTCTTAGGGAACTTCACTCATGACACTGGAGGCTGTGTGGCAATTCGTGGAGAGAGCGGTGGGTAGGTTCCTCATGCAGCGCACATTCAGCCACATTGTACGACCTGCACTGGATATCACCGACAAGATCATGCGTGCTTCGGATAATGCTTGCACTTGGCATGCTGATGTGTATACACCAGCTCAGGTGGACAAGGTGCACCTGCTGTTCTTGGCGTGGACATGCATGATGATGATGATGATGATGATGATGATGATGATGATGATGATGATGATGATGAT
>CDEZ01020302.1:0-17111 GCA_000826365.1 Acanthamoeba royreba
TCCAGGTCTGCGCCGCTGTTGGTGCGCTTCAGCCGCCTCTGCTCCTTCTGCTTCCGAATGATGCTACTGAGTCGTTCCTTGTTGTCCCTCCTGCCGCCCTGAGGAGAATCCTTGGGATCGGCGTTGTCGTCTTCCTCGGCTGCGTTGGCCGGCTGTTCCTCTTCCAGGTCCATTTCAGGCTCCTCGCTATTCTCTTCGCCCTCGTCGACGTTGGCCTGTTCCTCCTCGAGTTCGAGATCGCCCGACTTCACGGCCTGTTCCCATTCCTCTAGCTCGTCTTTGTCTTGCACTTCAGAATCGTCTTCATCAAGGTTCGCGATGGTCTCCACCTTGGCCTTCGTGACTCCCGTTCGCACCTTGAAGAGCTTGGGGAGCGTAGTATTCTTCTGCTTCTCCTTGAGCTTCTCGAACTTCTTCTTTCGTTTCTCAAACTCCTGCTTCTCCTCTTCGAATTCTCTACGCTCTTTTTCCAGCTCCTCGCGCTCGTCCTCGAGTTCAGTGCGCGCGTCATCCAGACGATCCCTCTCCACGTCGAGCTGATCTTCGGCTTTGAGCAGTTCCTTCTTCTTTTGCTTCATCAGCATCCGTTTCTGCTCCAGTTCCTGTCGCAGTTCTTCCACTTTCTCCCTCTCCTCCTCTAAGTCCTCCAATTTCTGCTGCACAGTGTCCGCGTCGCCTTCGTTCGTAGCATTGTTCTCGGTCTTCTTGGCCTCCCACTCGGCCTTTTCGTCCTCGTGCTTCTTCTTCTCGGCTTCGAAAGTAGCTTTCTGAGCCTCTACCTCCTGCAACCACTTCTCACGCTCTTCTGCCAACTTCTGTCGCATCTCGCGCTCTGCACGTTCCTCAATCTCCCGACGCTCCTCCTCGTGCTTACGCTTGGTTTCCTCCTCCCACACACGCTTAGCCTCTTCGAGCTGGCGCTCGCGTTCCTGGTCCTTTTCCTTCTCTTCTCGTCGCCGCTGTTCCTCGTCCTTCACTTTCCTCTTCTTCCTCTCCTCCTTAGCTTTAGCCTTCTCAGTCCTGGCCTTCTCCTTGCCCTGCCTCTCGCGCTCGTCAGCCTCTTGCTTGGCGAGTATCGCCTGCTTCTCCTCTTCCAGAGCCTTGATGCGTCCCTCGAGTTTCTGCCGTTCCTCTGCCCATTTCGCCCTCTCTGCTTCAAGAGTGGTCTTATAACCTTCCTGGTCCTTTCCTGCATCCTCCAACTTTTGCAGCTTATCTTTGAGTTCCTTGTACCGCTCCCGTTCCTTCTCCCTCTCTTTGTGCCACTCCTGCCTTTCTTTTTCTATCTCAGCAGTGCTGGCCGCAGCCGAGGCTTCCTTCTCCTTAACAGGACTCGATGTACGGATGCTGCCGCGCCGTTTGACCTCGGTGCCCATCGTCTTGAGGTTTTTGAGCTTCTCCTCGCGATCTCGCTCCTTCTCTGGAGACTGCTGCACTGTCTTATGCTCCGATCCTTCGTTTGGTTGAACTGCGCCCATCTCATCCTCCTTGCGCGGCGAGTTGCCAGAGACCACTGGCGTCGATTCCCCAGCTTCTCCGGATGATGAATTGGCTGACCCAGAGCTCTTGCCGGTCGTGCCAGAGGCGGCGTTCTCCTCAAGTTCCTTCCAGCGTTCGCGAAGGGCTTTCATGATTCCGCCCTCCTTCAAACGTGTGATACTTTCATGGCGCCGTATCACACGATGCTTGGTGGTGTCTGCACGCTTTTCCATTTGCTCTTTGAGTTCTCGCACTCGCATCTTGGTCGTGCTGGCATCGGCAGCAGCGCTTTCCTGAGTAGGCTGTGCACAAGCAGGGATTGCGTCAGTCTCAAAGGGAAAGCAAACGTGTGCGCGTGCACGTACACTGGCAGAGCCACCTGGCGGAGGTTGCTCATCGACAATAAGGTCGTGAGGAAGAGCGCGCGGGCTCGTCACTACCGGCTCGCTTACCGACCTCACAAGGCTCTTCACGTTCAAATACTCTGATTGCGCCGTCCCGCCGCTCGTCACCGTTGGTGACGACATCACGAAGAAAGTACTTTACTGTGTAAACCCGCGGAATAGCACCAGTGTCAGCTCCAGAGGTCAAGTTTGCAGCCGTCAACCTAAATTTTCTATTTATGTTTATTTATGTTTATTTATGTGTTTTGGACTTCCCTATGTAAAAAGGAGTTGTTCTCCCCATGTTTTATAGTCGTCAAACGAAAAATATTTTTCATTAATAACAGTATCATATATAATACCTTTCAACTTTTAGCCGAAACAGTTTAACAGATAGATTTTTGGCCAAATTACATGAAATAGAATGATGAAGAGAAAAACAAATCCAAAACAAAAAGATTGAAGGGACTAAAAAAAGGGATGGATTTTAGGGTCAGAATTACCTGTAATGGGTTCAAGATGTAAAAGGAATGGTTTGTTCTACAGTGGCTTTTTCTGTCGCCAAACGTTTTGAGACAGAGAGAGCCGTCCAAGGGTCGATTGAGTGTACAAGCGAGGAGGCACAGACCACAATCGACCTTCCTCCCAAGGTTGCCTCAACCAACGTGTGTTGTTGGACGCGCCGCCCCGTCGTGCGACTTTCCCTTCTTGCTTTCTGGGTTGGGCCAGCGTGGCTGACGTTCCTCAGCGTAATTTTGTGTCGACAAGAGGAATTTCAAGGAGGAGAATGTCATACATTTGAAATTTTTGAGAATGTGAAGAATTGATCAGCCAGCTGGCTGTAGTTGGCGCGTGCTGTAGAACTGTCAGTCGCGATACTTCTCGCGTTCCCTCTCTTCTTCCTCGTCATCATCGGATTGCTCCTCCTCTCGGAAACGCGGGTTCTTTTCTTCCCTATCCTGCTGGGGTGTGCGTACGTGAGTGACATGGTCGGTCAAAACGTGCCCAGCCGATGAGCCATCAAATTTCTCCAAAACAAGGCGAGCCAGGCTAAGGGATACGCACCTCCGCAGCTTGATCAGATGTGTCGTCATCACGCACCCTCTGCGAGTAATGTTTTGTTATGAGCAATCTAACACGGCGAGGAGCAGCATTTCTCACCTTCGGTAGCGGCTGTCCCTTGGGCTCTTCTCCCTCATCCTCATGTCGTCGTCTCTTTGTTCCTCGGTCGGCTTCACGGTCTGAACGTTGACGGTGAGAATACCCCAATGCCAGTTGCTGTACGTGCACGTGAGAGGTCATACCAAATCTCTCCTCGCGAGCTTTGTAGGGCGAGCTTTCAGCGAGGGCAGGCAGAGAGTTGGGATCGTAAGCAGTCGTGGCGTGGAGGAACGGTGTCTGCAGTTGCCGCGTCTCCTGCTGCTTGACAAGATGTGAGCAGGGTGTCACGTGACTCATCTGATGATGGTTTAGATAATTATTACCTCTCTTTGACTCTGCTTGCCGTAGCCACCTCGGCCAGGATCGTAGTCCGTCCTGTACTCATCTCGTACTTGACCGCCTGACTTGCCACGACCATACTGTCGTGTCTCTTTGAATCCTATGTCCCAGTCCACACGAATGGTACGGTCATCAAGACGCGTCCCGTTCACCCACTTGTGGCATGCTTCGGCGTCCTCGCGTGCGTAATACCTGCGACGAAATACGACCGCACCAGCTGAGAAGACATAAAATCTAGAAAAAATATTTATTTTTATGTTTTAAAACGTTCAAAAAGGACAAATTTTAAATATAAGATTTTTAAAAAACGCAGACAAAAAAGATGAAAAGTAAATTAGGAAACAAATTTTCAACGGAAGGTGGTACTCGACAAAGCAGAAGCCACAGGGCGTCTTGGAAACGCGATCAAGGCCCATGATGATGCGCTTGATTTCGCCGCATTTTGAGAAGAGGGCATAGATCTGCTCTTCAGTCGTGTAGAAGGAGAGATTGCCAACATAAAATGTGGTCGATTTGCCCAAGAGGACGTCCCATTCCTCCTGCGTTCCCTCAAATCGAATGTCCTTGTAGGTAGATTGCCCGCCCTGCTCACGGTACAGATTGGCCATCTTGTAAATGTTTTTTATATGTTTCGAAAAGATTTTGAAATGATATGGAAATTCCAAATTTCTTACTTGATTTGAGCAAAGAGAGATTGTTTCCGTAACCCTTTCGTGTTTGAGAAAACAGATCCACCAGCTGCGGAGTACTCGCGATTCGTGGCCAAGTGTCAACGAGGCGCGAGCTCAGTGGCGGAGTCAACTGTACCTCGCCCTAGCAACATGTCCTTATGGAGAGAATGCATGCAACGGAGAAGAAATGGTTGGGTGTTGCTTTGCCTCTACTTTTAGCGCATAGAGTTGACTGAGGCGTAACCGGATCTGGATGACGCAGTGGGACCTCATGGCGGCCCAATGGGGGCAGCCTTTAATGTGACTGATCACAGCTGCTCGTGTGTTTCCGACATTTCCGTCTGGCTTACCCCCAATGGGGCAGGCATCCCTGAACCAAAGACCATATCTCCCCCGCCTGGCTCGCTCGCACTGTGTCCCTGTGGCCTCGATGCTGCACACACGCACATACACGGCTGAGTCACTTCGTTTTTTTCGCGTTACTCGTACTCTACTTTTTCTTCTGTCCGTGGGACTGCATTCCGTTTCTTTCAACAAACACACCTGACCTCCACCAGAACAACCTGCCCACTCTCAGTCGTGCACCAACACAAACACAGAGCACTATACTAGGAACACAAGATGAACGAGGTACATGCTTCGTCTCTCCTTTCCTCTTCACTTCTGTCGGTGGTACTCTGCAGCGGATGAACTGACCGTAACGTAACAACCACAGATGCAGAAGAGAGCGATGATGCAACGACTTGTGTGGCTCAACGAGAAGCTGGTGAACGGTTACGGCCTCACTCGACTCGAGTGGAGCGTCTTCGAGGCCCTCCTCAGCACTCTCGAAACAGCTGCGACTTCAGGTCCCTGTAGCCCGCATCAACGTCATCATCAACAACAACATCAACTTCTTCTTCATCAGCATCACCACCAAGTCAGCGCCCCTTGGCCTCCTTCGTCTCCCGAACCCTCTTCGTCACGAGGAGGCTCACCTCTTCCCCAGTACCACACGACGTCCTCCAGCGCCTCTGTGTTTAAGTCCGATGTGAGTGCGACGGTTTCGCCTGCTGCTTGTCCGTCAAACTCTGCCTGGGCGCCTATCTTCACAACGGACTCGTTGGGAGAAACGACGACCACGCTTCACTACCCGCCCCGCGAGTCGGCCACCGCGAGCACCATTGTCGCGGCGAAGCGAGCCAAGAGACGCTACTCCAAGCGCTGTGCTCGCTGCCACACCAACGAGACAAGCCAATGGCGCATGGGCCCTGCCGGACCATCAACGTACGTATTCTTGAGTGTCATCCTCTCCTCCCGTCCGTTCCTCTTCATTCTTCTCTCCTGTCCCCTCTGGTCCAATCCCTCATCCCCACTATCATCTCTTGTCTTCCGTGCCTGGCTCGCGTCCTCGAGGGCTTACCAATTCTGGTTTTGTCCGTCAAACAGTTTGTGTAATGCCTGCGGCATCGCCCATCGACGCTCGCTGCTGAAGCGGAAGATGACGACACCTCTGCGCGACAAGAGAGCGGCGCTGCACCAGCAGGCAGAGGACGTGGGAGTCACAGCCTCAGCCACCACACCCACGACTACACCTCTGGATTGCAACCACGACGTCGGTCAGGCACATGACGCTCCCGGAGCGTCCGAGCAACGCTCAGCAGGCTTAGGACTTTCCAGCGAATCCTCCTCGCCTAGGCGTTCCTCCGTGTACCTTCTTCTCAACTAAGTTTGTCTCACTGTCAGACACTTGTCTCACTTCTTTCGTGTACATTCATCATCGACCTACAAAGACACCTTTGATTTCCTTTAGCGATATCCTCACCTAGGACCGGTCATGCCAATCAGGACCAGGCTCGTAGCCAGCCTACCTAGGTGAGTATTACCACCTTGTGGGTGAGGGGCGAGTTTGAGTTGACTGATGTTCGTGACGCAGGATAGCACGTGTGGACTTATCTTTATCTCTTTCCTCTGAACAGAGAGACCAGCTTGAACGTGTGATTGCGTATGTACACTGAAGGAAAGGGTGTCACGGCCGTTCAGACGGAACCAGAAGCAAGGCTGCGCAGAACAGGGTCCCAGTACTCGTTCGAGTCCATGTGTGGAAGTCGAGTACCGATGGCGGAGAAAGGTGGCCGCAGACTCGTATCGAGTGGGTGGCGCTGGTTACGTTGCAGAGGGTGAGGGAGATGTCGGCGGGTGGGTGATGATGATGACTCTGTGGCCATCTTTTCGTGAACGTTTGTTGATGGTGACGACGAGGCATTCCAACATGAAGCAGGTGCAGTTGCCAATTCCTCGCCACTATGTTTGAAGTGTTCGTTGCCTCGTAGTTGATCGATTTCCCAGTGGAGATGAACAATCAACATGTGTTTGAGCTGCATGAACAGCCAGTGAGTCAGCATTCTCTTCGTGTTGATGAAGGCGTTCAGAGCAGAGCGTATCTTACCTGTCCATTGGCTCCGAAGAAGAACTGCAAGTTGGCTGTGCTACGCATTAAGTCACCATCCTTCCTTTGCGTGAGGGGCGTAAGAGTGAAGATATCGCTTACGGACCACGGTTGTCTGTGCAGGTTGATGAAGAACAAGTCATCAGCACGGACGGTAAGGATACGAGAGTTGGGGAGAACGTACTGGTTGATCGTGTAGGGCTGCAAGATTGGCTTGATTCGGTCATTGTGTGCATACACTGTTGATAGGGGCAAGCCAAGAAGTTCATCCTGATGAACAGCACGTTTAGTTCGGTACGATTGGACATGAATGTGAGAGGCTGCTTACCCTTGAGTAGTGGAGCACATTGGCGAAGTGTTCGCTCAGAAAAGAGAAGACAACAGGCCCACTCTGGCTCGTTACTTCGCCAGCGGTCACTGCCAAGCTGCGCAATCGAGGAGTGGGCATTAGATGAATGTTGTCCACTTCTATGCCTGTTTGAACGCACGTACCCCGTGATGTCACCCACGACGAGCGGGGGTCCTCCAGGAGGAAAGGAGTAGTTGTTGAGGAAGGGCATCTGCCTGCGTGCCTCGGCCAAGCCAGGGTGCTCGGTAGATGGCGGAATCTGGGGAACTACGATCGGCAATGGTGGAGCAGGATGTACGGGTGGCTCACTTGTGACACACGGACGCTTGGATGGCGGAGCATCAGCTTGATGTGATGAAGAGGTCACATCCTTGAAGTCAACCGGGCTGCTCTCGTAGCCGGGGTAGTGATGATTCTGACTGATGCTGGACTTGCGCTTGGTGCCTTGCTTCTTCAGCTGTTTGACCTTCTTCCGCAGCTTGATGTTCTCACGGCGTAGGCGCTGCATTTCGTCGGACATCATCGCGATGACCCTGGCTGCGAGGTCGGAATTCTGGTCGTTGCCCTTCGGTACGTAGGCCTCGTCTCTGTCGTACGACTCATCTTCATCAGAATCATCAGAATCGTCTTCGCTGTAGTGTTCATCGGCGTAGTAATGATGAACTTCATCACCACCCCGCCAGCCGTTCTGAAATGAACTCATCCCGAATGGAGCCGCTGGTCTTGGTTGACCACCTTCTGCTGCTCCTCGCAGAGTACCTGCATCGACATAGGAGCGTCGAGTTGACGGCGTGGTGTATTCCTGATCGCTACTGCTCGTGGAAGTCCAGCCGAATCTCGTACCCTCGGCGTCGCTCTTAGGGCTGGAGAGATTGACTGACCCGCCATCGCTGCCACGCTGGCTACCCGGAAACGTCGGGCTGCTCTGTGGACCGACGTCTTTGCTCGCACTTGACGCCTGGGCAGGCGTGGCGGCGCCGGCCGCCTGGGCCTCAGGCTGGCTCATGTTGTAGCGCTCCGGGTGCTTCGGCCGGAAGCGAGGGTCGGTACGGGCAGGGCGCCCACGCTTACGTGGGGCCAGGTCACTGCACTCGGAAGCCTTGCCCCTCTTCACGCACCTACGACAAGGTCGTTCTCTGTACAAATAGGAGTTAGTCCTACCCCTTGGATATCAACGAGTGCAATCCATTTAAATATTTCCTTATTTATACAATTTCCTTAATCTATCCTCCTGTGTCTCAGCCACAGCTCACGCATATATCTCCCGACATCAAAAATTTCAACAATTCATAATTGAAATATGTAAAATATCTTGAATACTTGGAAAAGTGAAAAAAGAATGTAAACTGATTTGTAAAATGAAAAGGGAGGCATTACCCGTCACAAGAAAGATGAGACGCCCGGCAGTGGTTGCAGGCAGTTACCCCATGGGCACTACCATTCCCGCCCTGCTTGGCTGTTGTTTGTGACATGTTTTGTTTCTTGTTCTATCTGTTTTTGTTCTATTCCTCCGAATGATCGAGTTATATCGTTCTTGTTGAACCAGCAGGCGGGTCTCTGGGCAAGATGTTCTCCCTTCTTCCTCTGGGTAAAGTTTGTAGGTAAATAAAGAAAAACGTTGCAGCTTCCTTCCTGCACACTCTCCGCCGGCACTCGGAAGGTTCTGCTGCTTCGGAAGTTAAATTTAAGGCCCGAGCCGATAAAACCGCCTACCGCAAAGTACGGGTAATTCATCCAATCGGATGTTTTGCGTTTTTTCAGGCTTGCCGTTTTTCTTTCCTGCCACGCGAAAGAAGAAAAGAAAAGATGCGGGAAAAACGTCCTTTACCGCAGAATATTTTTCACGATGGTGCGCATACTGGTGGGAGTGGATGAATCGCCCTGCTCTGAGCGAGGTATTTTTTAAAGCTGTATTTGTTTTTTTGAGATTCCATATTTATATAAATATATTTTAAAATATCACTTTATTTTATTAATAAAAACAATCAAAATAATATGTAACCTCTATTGTTGTTTTCTTCTTGACAGCATTCCGTAGAGCACTGGCAATGGTGTCCAGTCGAGGTGGCACGCTGGTGTTGGTCCACGTGACAGACGTGGTGCGGACATCGGTGCTCGATCCCTTCCATGACACTCTCGACCATCTGCACAACGTGGAGGCGCGTGAGTCCGCCGCTCGTGTGCGCGCAAAGTTCGAGATGCTCTGCAGCAACAACATTCACTCTCATCAGGTTGCATCCTCTGATGTGCTTTGATGCGCTCTTGTGTGCCATCCTTGATATCATCACCACATTTAGCATCAGCATGACTGTGCAATAGTTTACCGACGACAATGATAATGATGATGATGGTGATGCTGCGTGTCGTGTGTCTATGTTGAACACATATTTTGCGGAGATACGCGTTGATCAAAGTGTCTCCGGCAGGACATGCACCAGAAGCTAGATATACTAACACCTAATATATGCCGTCGAGCAGATGGTCCAGTGGGAGTACAGAGAAGTGGAAGCGCTAAGCCCTTCAGACGCACTGCTGCGCGCGGCCGAAGAGGAGGAAGAGGAGGACGCTACTCCGACAGCCAAGCGTGCAGACTTGCTCGTCATCGGTCGACGCGGAATTAGCACCTTGGACAAGTACGTCACTCTCAAGACAGACACAAACTGGGTCTTGCTGTGCTGATCCCGTAGACTCACTCTCCTTGTCTGATGCTCCTGCAGGCTCCTTATGGGCTCGTCGTCGGAGTATCTTGTGGAGCATGCCAGTGTGCCGGTGATGGTCGTGCACTGATGCAATGATCCATGCTGACGCACGGATTCCGTCAGGGTGCGCGTGCATGCAGACGTTCCACCAAGAAGGAAGCCAACGCAAATAGAAAGTGTATGGCTTTATGTTAGGCCAACATGCTAAGCGAAGAGGTGTACTACATTCACACTACTACCAGGGGAATCTTCCGCAGTAGCGTTCGCTGACAGATTACTACAGCCTTCGCGCGGTCTTGCGCGCGGGAGTAGAACCGACCGGAGCACTTGACTTGGTGGTAGACGACATTGGCGCTGTTCTGGGTGCAGCTGCGACCAATTGCGCCTGTAGCGGGTCGTAGGAGATCGTTGGCATCAGCACGGGCTGAAGCTCCAAGATGAGCGAGGTGAGCGCCGCAGTCGTCTCTAATTCCATCGTAGGGAACGGAGATGACGGATGCGAAGACGAAGCCGACATGGGCATCGACAATCGCTGGGCCCCCAGCGCATTGCCAGCGGTGAAGGGCGATAGCAGCATCGGCGATAGCTGCAGGTGTTGTTGCACTTGTACGCGCGGAAAGAGAGGAGTTGAGGGAAGGTGCTGCATCTGCTGCTTAGGCTGGGGCAGAGGTTGTAGAAGAGACGGAGATGAGGCTGCTTGCTCGTTCCAGTCCGAAGGGGAGGGAACGGCACGGAGGAAGCTGATGATCTGATCATCGTTAGCGGCTTCCATCCAGTTCCCGAACCCTTCACGCGAGTCCCTCGGAGACATGTGCGGTTGGGGAGAATGGATGGGACCGAACTGATCCAGCATTGGCGAGCCCAAGAGTGGTGACTGGATCTGGATGGCCGGCGGTAGCGGCGGCGGTGTGGGTGGTGCGGCATCGCCCAAGAGCATGGATTCCCACTGTACGAGTGAGGGCGGAGGAGGCGGCTGGGGAATGTCCAGCTCGGGCAGCGGGCCATGGTGAAGCAGTGACAAGAACGAGGAATTCACGCCCATGGTCAAGAACGGGTTGGGGCCGAGGTGCGGCTCGCCGGGAAAGAGAGACCCGTCGTAAGGCGCAGGCTGGAGCTGTTGCTGCTGGAGCTGGCGAAGGTGTGGAAATACCTGAAGCTGAGGCGCACACGGAGTGGCTACCGGCTGATGTATGTTGGCAGCTTCAAGCTCACCCATTTGTACACAGCTCGCAGCGACCTTCTTGTTCTGGTTATTGCAGTCATCGTGGAAGCGCTCACTTGCTTCATCGAGATCCGCTTCTTCCATCTCCTTCTTCTTCTCATCTTGGACGCGTTTGTAGGCCTTCCGCTTGTCGCCCGTGTCCTTCTCCGCCGACGGACCTTCGTCCTGATCATCGTCCTCAGCTCCGAACTGCAGCTGCTTACGAACGTGCGCGGAACGAGTTCGCTTGTTTCTGATCAGTCGCCTGGAATTCTTCCTCGTCACACGCACGGCTGCTTCGTCATCGTCGTCGCTACCTTCCTGCTCTCTCTTTCGCTGCGCAGTTTCTTTCTTGAGCTTCTTCTTCAAATGGGGTACTGCTGTATTCGCCTCAACCTTGATGTCGATGTCCCGTCCCGTCGACGCTTCCGCTCGCTCCGCCGTCGCCTGGTCAGATTCCCCAGGGGAGGTGGAGGAAGAGGGTCGTCTTTGTGTATTTGTGGCGGCGGACTCTGGCAGTCCTCGTCGCGGCCCGACGTCGTCTTTCCTTCGCCGGCGGCCGTGGAGGCGTTGCTCTCGGCCTTCCGAGCTCGCTTGCGGCTCACTGTGAAGTCCCATGGGTTGCCATCCGATCGCTGGGCGAACTGGGCGAGCAACTCGTGCACTCCGACCTGAATGTATGGGAATGGGCAGCAGGGGAGGACAGAGTTAGTTCGAGTGTTGCTTACACGGTGACACCTCCCCTCCTGCTGACCACAGAACACAGGTTCGTCCTTTTTTTGTGGCGCAGATGGGGGTTGACACGAAACGGTTGCATAGATGTAACACGGCAGAGCCAAGAAGAGGAAAGATCTTTCAGGAAGGAGGAAGTTGACGTCACGTACCTTGCCCACCTTGTCTCCGCTCACCAGGGCGTGCGCCAGGGTAGGTATGTTTGTCAAGGGTGTGTGAAGCTGCTTCCCCCGCGACCAGCATATGAAAGATAGTGTCAGAACACGTGGTACCAGTCCAACCACAACAGGAAAGCAACCAGGTGGGTTGAGTTGTGACGTCAGGCTTGTCGCAAAGTCAGAACAATAATGAAAGAGAAAGAAAAGAGAAGGAAGACGGTGAACCAAAAAAGCGAAAGCGAAGCAAGAACGAAAAACGACAACGACACAAACAAAAGCAAGAAGTTGGGCACGCTACGCTGCATGGGTATATAAGGGAAAGAATAGAGAAGGAGGGAGGGGCAGTTGAGTGTACCTGCGCCACAGTCAGTGTGGGGCGGTTGACCTGGGCCATGGTTGATGGCAGGCCGCGCTGCCTGCGGGCACGACGCCTTTTAGGGGGCTCGTGCCCTTTGAAGGGACGTCCCCTTGCCTGTCCCGCGGCGGGCTAAGGGTGCGATGTTTGGGGTAGGAATGGGGCGTTTGGTGTGGGTGTTCCGGGGGGCTGGTCTGGGGAAAGGGGTAGAAGTGGGGCAAGGGCCAAGGGCCCAACGCGCCGACAATGGATGACGCTGTGGGTTGTGCTTCGCTGTTTTGGGGTCAAGTCCCTGCGCGGGCGTGGTTCTGTTCCGAGAATAGTCTCAGGCTTCGATGGGGGCCCTACAGCCGCAGAAGATGGGGAAAGGCCGGGGTCTGTCTGGTCTTGTTGATGATCTTGGGTAGGGTATGGCAAGCGTGCGTATTGTGTTGTTCTATGTCCCGTCCAGTCAGGGGCGCCAAAGGGAGAGAAGAACTTAAGTATGTCGCTTGTTCACTAGTGACACCGAACCAGTAAGGCCTGTGTCGTATTGCAAGAGGGGCAAGCGGGGTGTGTTGTGGTGTATGCGCGGGTGTGGAAGAGCAGTGTTTGTGTGCAGTGGGAGAGCGGAAGCTTGTGCGAAGCCCCTAGGTAGTCAGGACAGACAAGGCTTGCGCGTGCGCGGTGATGGGAACGACACTGTTTTTCTCCGTTTGTCGCGTGCACGCGAAGCAGCTGGCCAGCGGCGAAAGCTGGGTGGTAGTCTGCCTTTCCTCTTTGCAGGCCGTTGCGTTGCAGGCCTGATGGCCAAAGAAGAGTTGAAAAGGAGATAGGAGCAAATATTTTGCAAATATTTCGAAAATATGCACATAGGGGACTTAGGAGACGAAAACTGCAACTTCTTTCCCCAAACACATGCGCTAATACTTGGAAAAACGTAAAAGATGAATTCGGCTCAGATTTGACGAATGAGAAGTGTAGCACGTGTTGTGGCCGTCGGCAGTTTCATGCCGGGACATTTTGGGACACACCAATCAAGCAGCGGCGTAACAGATCAGCTCCCAATTCCGTCTTGTCGACAGATTCTCACTTTCTGCTCTTTTTCTTCAGTGGTCGCTACATGTAGCACTGTTAAGGGCCTTGTGAACATGACCGAGGGTCTGGTCATCCTCTACATGTGATGCTTCCGCTCAACGAGATGCTATGCTTGGCACTACCCAAGCGCTCCTGGAGCTTGTTTTGCTGTTCTAAGTGCGTTGTGGTCTTCTCTTGCATTCCTGGTTGGTCTTGTGCCGGTTGTCCAATGGTGTCCTATTACAGGAATGGGAACGTGATTGTTGCAGAATGGGGAAGTGGGTTTTCCGTTAGACTGTCCTTTTGTTGGCTTGCCTTGCTAGTGGTTGTGATTAGGATGTCTTAGCAAGGTAATCCATACACTATCTCATAGCAACACAGTCCACTGATTTGGAAAAATGATGCTAGGTGATTGCGCACATGTACTACTTCTCTTGATGCAACCAGATCTCTTGCAAGAAGAGAGACACTTCCTTGTGCCAGATCTTAGTTGTTTATCCGCAGGTGCCTGTGTGATGGGCCTGGAGATCCTTGACTGCTATCTTGGTCATCATCAAGTACTTCCACCTGGGACAACGTTGCAGAAGACACGCACACACAACGCGTATCAGGACTTACTCTCCTTATGGCCTCACGAGCTGCTGCCTAGTACCGTGTAGTCATCGACTTGATCATGTTTGTTCGGATCCTCCAAGTCCTCATCTTGAATGGTCTTCTTCTCCGATGGAAGTGGAGGCTTCTGCTGCATCTCTTGGGATCTATGGATATCCAGAGGTGATATGCAAGAGGTCAACTTATCCCACATGCGGTCCTCAGATCCCATAACAGCTAGCGGTACCTGACGTGCGTGTAGGCCGCTGAAGCCAAGAGCACCAACATGTTCGAGACCCACCATAGCACTGAAGAAAAGCGACATGTGAATTAGAACAACCCGAAGGCAGTTGTGATGGTGTCTGTCACTTACGGCTTTTGTATTCTGTGTTTGCCCACACTGCAATGACTGTCTGGGCACAAGCCTTGGCTGTACCTGCACTCCCAAAGCGAGTGAGTGTGGGATGTGAAAAGAAAGGAGCGCAGAGACGAAATCACGGGAGATAGGTACCGCTGATGTTATGAGTAAGCGGCGAAGTGTACTTGATCTGCAGCATGGTTACCAACCCGATAGCCACTGTACCATCGTGCACAACAAGAGGGCACTTCAGCACAGACAGCCTTTAGAACAAGCGGCGAACGATGTGTACCGCCAAAGATTCCTCCAAGAGTCATCATTGCCCAAAAATAGTAGGAAGTTAGCTTGTCAAACTCAGCCAACTGTAGAGAGATCGTAAGTTTGCAGTTCAACATACACAATAAAGTTGAGTATGAAACAGTGCTTTACCATCTCGTGCTCATTCGCCATAATCATAAGGGGCACAAACAAGAAGAAAGCATTCAAGTTGTTGTAAAGAGTGAGCCTGCGCAGCCCGGAGGTGATCAGATCAATCCACAGATATCTGGAAAATGAGGCAAGCGCATATGTACTTCCAAGAGTCGTTATCGACAAGAGGCAAGATCTTCTTTACGTAGATTGCGTTGAGTGCCACAAAAAGCGAGGCCAGGACACCATATACCACACCTGTTAAGTAAAACTTTTAGATGAACTGGAACGCTCGCTTGGGGCTAGCGGGAATCCTACCACGGAAGGACAAGTCGCCAATCTCGCCCTCCTGATCTACTCCCAGCACGAACCCTAACACCAAAAACATACAGCATAGAAGCGCCTAGAAGAGGAAGTTCAATATGTTATGCACCAATAGGCAGTTCACGCACCCTCGGGCTAGTCTTCTGTCCAAGCATAAGGTACGATAGTAGCACGTTCCAGATTGTCGTCAGCGATCTGTGCATATAAGAAGGCAAGTTGTCTGTTAGTTGCGTTGTTGGCACCTCCCTTAGCCTATGTTGAGTGATAACGCACCGGCCAACGTTGTAGAAGGAGACGCCGATCTCCTTCAGACACAGATTGTTGAAGGCGATCATGCCAACAAACACAGCCGAGAGCGGCAAACTCTTGATGGCAATGTCGTACTTGACCTCGAAGCGTGGGAACATCTCAAAGAAGGGGTGTACCGACCGTCCGAGCGGCAGCAGCCAGCAGGCGGCGACGGCCACCAGGCACTGGAACCACGTGATGAAGAGCGGCGCGTCCAAGCGGAGGTCCGGCGACGACAACAGGTATTTGTTGAGGAAGACCATCGAGATGGACACTCCCCAGTAGAGCGCTATCACTAGCGCTATCCGCGTCGCCCGCGACCCGAAGGTGTTATCCATTCTTGAAGCGCGTTGATGGAACCTTGCGTAAGAAAAAAAGATTGAATTCCGTTAGAGAATATAAATAATTTAAAATAAATGAGATTCATCTTTCCTTATTCATTCCCGAAATTGCGCATCTCTTCTACATTTTTATTTTTTGAATTTGTAGACGTACGTCGTTAACTGAATCGATCGTTGTGATCTAAGCGTGGATAGGGTAACTGAGATGCGAAAGAATCAAAAGTAATTGAATGGCCGTCAAAGCTTAGTTGTGAGAGGGCCAGATGAACAATCAATTCATCCACAAGGAGGTACGGAGAGTTCGAACGCCTTGAATTCCTTTCCAAATTCGAAATTTTAGGGTGCACTCGAAATGTGTTTACGGAGGAACAAATTATTTTCAAAACAATTTAGGAAATTGGTTTCTTTTTCATTTCCCTTTTCTTTTTCTTTTCATCTGCGATCTCATTTGTCCGCATAGATCGTTCGGAATCTGAGATGGCCAGCATCAGCACAAGTGTGGAGAAGGACATCACCCGCATTGAGCGCATCGGTACGCATCTCCCATTGAAATGATCCACTTTGGCACTCCTGCCCAACGATTCAATTCCACATCATAATTAATTAACTGCAAAATTTAGATCTTAATTTGGCAGCATTTTATTTGTAGGCAAAATATTTTTGAAATGAACATTTTGTTGGTTTTGAAAAAATAGATTTACGTCATTACAATAAATCCCCAACAATTAATCCACTACAGGGGCGCACTCGCACATCCATGGGCTGGGCGTGGATGAAAAGCTGAATCCGCAACCTGAGAGCGATGGCCTTGTGGGTCAGCTCAAGGCTCGTCGCGCTGCTGCCATCATTGCTCATATGATCAAGGAGGGCAAGATCGCCGGTCGTGCGGTCCTTATAGCGGGCCAGCCAGGTGCGTGTGACCACGTTCCGGCTGAGAGTGTCCTCCATCATGGAAGAAGTGTGGACACGACTGGCCATCGTTGTCTGAAGTTGTTCGCGAGGATGTTATCTGACCCTACTTACATTCGTGCGTGTGTGGCGAATCGTAGGCACGGGCAAGACGGCGATTGCTATGGCAATGGCGCAGACGCTCGGACCCGAGACGCCCTTCACCATGATCGCTGGTTCTGAGATTTACTCGCTGGAGATGTCCAAGACCGAGGCCATCACCCAAGCCTTCCGCCGATCGATCGGCGTGCGCATCAAGGAAGAAACTGAGATCATTGAAGGTGAAGTCGTAGAGATTCAGATCGACCGGCCAGCTGGTGGAGCAGTGCGTCGCGACACCCTAAAGCTTAGCCTGTTCCCATCTGCTAACGCTTCTTACAGGGCCTGAAGGTGGGTAAGATCACGATGAAGACGACCGACATGGAGACGATGTACGAATTGGGCCAGAAGATGATCGATGCCCTCGCCAAGGAGAAGGTGACTGCAGGGTACGAATGCTGCCTGTACTATTGCACCAGGTTCGTTGCTCAACTCATTGAAATTCGTTCCCTTCAGAGACGTCATTTCAATTGATAAGGCATCGGGCCGTATTACAAAGCTTGGTCGTTCTTTCAACAGGGCAGCGGACTACTCCGTGCGTGGTCCCAGTGTACGTTCAGATACCCACCTGATGGCCAGATTGTAACAGGAGTTAACTGTGTTGTTCGTACAGGTTAAGCTGGTTAACACGCCTGAGGGAGAGTTGCAGAAGAGGAAGGAGGTTGTGCACACTGTGTCGCTTCACGAGATTGACGTCATCAACTCGCGCACTCAGGGCTTCCTTGCTCTCTTTGCTGGTACAT
>CDEZ01020303.1:0-17009 GCA_000826365.1 Acanthamoeba royreba
TCCAGGTCTGCGCCGCTGTTGGTGCGCTTCAGCCGCCTCTGCTCCTTCTGCTTCCGAATGATGCTACTGAGTCGTTCCTTGTTGTCCCTCCTGCCGCCCTGAGGAGAATCCTTGGGATCGGCGTTGTCGTCTTCCTCGGCTGCGTTGGCCGGCTGTTCCTCTTCCAGGTCCATTTCAGGCTCCTCGCTATTCTCTTCGCCCTCGTCGACGTTGGCCTGTTCCTCCTCGAGTTCGAGATCGCCCGACTTCACGGCCTGTTCCCATTCCTCTAGCTCGTCTTTGTCTTGCACTTCAGAATCGTCTTCATCAAGGTTCGCGATGGTCTCCACCTTGGCCTTCGTGACTCCCGTTCGCACCTTGAAGAGCTTGGGGAGCGTAGTATTCTTCTGCTTCTCCTTGAGCTTCTCGAACTTCTTCTTTCGTTTCTCAAACTCCTGCTTCTCCTCTTCGAATTCTCTACGCTCTTTTTCCAGCTCCTCGCGCTCGTCCTCGAGTTCAGTGCGCGCGTCATCCAGACGATCCCTCTCCACGTCGAGCTGATCTTCGGCTTTGAGCAGTTCCTTCTTCTTTTGCTTCATCAGCATCCGTTTCTGCTCCAGTTCCTGTCGCAGTTCTTCCACTTTCTCCCTCTCCTCCTCTAAGTCCTCCAATTTCTGCTGCACAGTGTCCGCGTCGCCTTCGTTCGTAGCATTGTTCTCGGTCTTCTTGGCCTCCCACTCGGCCTTTTCGTCCTCGTGCTTCTTCTTCTCGGCTTCGAAAGTAGCTTTCTGAGCCTCTACCTCCTGCAACCACTTCTCACGCTCTTCTGCCAACTTCTGTCGCATCTCGCGCTCTGCACGTTCCTCAATCTCCCGACGCTCCTCCTCGTGCTTACGCTTGGTTTCCTCCTCCCACACACGCTTAGCCTCTTCGAGCTGGCGCTCGCGTTCCTGGTCCTTTTCCTTCTCTTCTCGTCGCCGCTGTTCCTCGTCCTTCACTTTCCTCTTCTTCCTCTCCTCCTTAGCTTTAGCCTTCTCAGTCCTGGCCTTCTCCTTGCCCTGCCTCTCGCGCTCGTCAGCCTCTTGCTTGGCGAGTATCGCCTGCTTCTCCTCTTCCAGAGCCTTGATGCGTCCCTCGAGTTTCTGCCGTTCCTCTGCCCATTTCGCCCTCTCTGCTTCAAGAGTGGTCTTATAACCTTCCTGGTCCTTTCCTGCATCCTCCAACTTTTGCAGCTTATCTTTGAGTTCCTTGTACCGCTCCCGTTCCTTCTCCCTCTCTTTGTGCCACTCCTGCCTTTCTTTTTCTATCTCAGCAGTGCTGGCCGCAGCCGAGGCTTCCTTCTCCTTAACAGGACTCGATGTACGGATGCTGCCGCGCCGTTTGACCTCGGTGCCCATCGTCTTGAGGTTTTTGAGCTTCTCCTCGCGATCTCGCTCCTTCTCTGGAGACTGCTGCACTGTCTTTTGCTCTTCGTTTGGCTGCACTGCGCTCATGTCATCCTCCTTGCGTGGCGAGTTGCCGGCGGCCACTGGCGCCGACTCCCCAGCTTCTCCGGATGATGAATTGGCTGACCCAGAGCTCTTGCTGGTCGTACCAGAGGCGGCGTTCTCTTCGAGTTCCTTCCAGCGCTCGCGAAGGGCTTTCATGATTCCGCCCTCCTTTAAACGTGTGATACTTTCATGGCGACGTATCACACGATGCTTGGTGGTGTCTGCACGCTTTTCCATTTGCTCTTTCAGTTCTCGCACTCGCAGCTTGGTCGAGCTGGCATCGGCAGCAGCGCTTTCCTGAGTGGGCTGTGCGCACAAGCAGGGATGCATCAGTCATATTTCAGCAGAGGGAAGGCAAGTTGTTACGCGTACGCTGGTTGAGCTATTTGGCGGAGGTTGCTCATCGACGATAAGATCGTGAGGGAGTGCGCGCGGGCTCGTCACCACCGGCTCGCTCACCGACCTCACAAGGCTCTTCACGTTCAAATGCTCCGAGTGCGCCGTCCCGCCGCTCGTCACCGTTGGTGACGACATCGCGCCAACTATGAAGAAAGCACTGTATGTGTCAACCCGCGGAACAGTAGCGAGGTCAGTCAGGTTTGCAGCCGTCAACCTCAAATTTTTATTTTTTTTATTTTTATTTATTTGGAGCTTTCCTGTTGAGATATAGTTTTATTGTAATCAAACATTGATATATCATTAATGACAATTATAACAAAATGTTCCATACAGTAATATTACTTTCAAACATTTAGTCGAAACAGTTTAAACAGCAAATTTCATAATGAAATAGAATGATGATATCAAATAAATCCAAAAACAAAGGTTGAGGATGAACAATGGATGGATTTAAGGGATAGGATTACCTGGAATGAGTTCAGATGTAAAAAAAATGGATGGTTTGTTCTACAAGAGAACTTGTTCTGTCTCCCCTTCGGGTCTCCAACGTTGACAGAGAGAGAGAGAGAGTAGAGGTCTTTGGGTACCAAGCGAGGAACAGACCACTCCCTTTCCCAAGGTTGCCTCAACCAGCGTGTGTTGTTGGACGCGTCCCCGTCGTGCGACTTTCCCTTTCTTTGCTTCTTGGGGTACAGCGTGACGTCAGCCAAGTTGGATTACGTCCTAAGTGTAATTTTGTGTCGACAGAGCATTTGAAGAATTCCAAGATTGGAATGTTATGCGTTTATACCAATTTTGGAATGTGAAGAATGTCGTCCCACTGTGTCAGTCGCGATACTTCTCGCGCTCCCTCTCTTCCTCCTCGTCATCGTCAGATTGCTCCTCCTCTCGGAAACGCGGGTTCTTTTCTTCCCTATCCTGCTGGGGGTGTGCGTACGTGAGTGACGTGGTTGGTCAAAGCGCGCCAAGATATGATGAGCTATGATTTTCTCTCCAAAACGAGAAATGCCGTGCGAGGGATACGCACCTCCGCAGCTTGATCAGATGTGTCGTCATCGCGCACCCTCTGCGTGTAATGTTTTGTTATGAACAATGTCTAACCCGGCGCATTGCATGAAGTGTGTCTCACCTTCGGTAGCGGCTGTCCCTTGGGCTCTTCTGCCTCATCCTCATGTCGTCGTCTCTTTGTTCCTCGGTCGGCTTCACGGTCTGACGTTGACGGTTAGAACAAACCAACCGTTACCGTTATCGTGCACATGAGAAGTCATACCAAATCTCTCCTCGCGAGCTTTGTAAGGCGAGCCTTCGGCGAGGGTGGGCAAGGAGTTGGGATCGTAAGCAGTCGTGGCGTGGAGGAACGGCGTCTGCAGCTGCCGCGTCTCTTGCTGCTTGTCAAGATGTGAGCAGAGTGGCCACGTGACTCATCTGATGATGCAACATTTTGGCAATTATTACCTCTCTTTGACTCTGCTTGCCGTAGCCGCCTCGGCCTGGATCGTAGTCCGTCCTGTACTCATCGCGCACTTGACCGCCCGACTTGCCACGACCATACTGTCGCGACTCTTTGAAGCCAATGTCCCAGTCCACACGAATGGTACGGTCATCGAGACGCGTCCCGTTCACCCACTTGTGGCATGCTTCAGCGTCTTCACGTGCGTAATACCTGCGACGAAATAGACACAGCACCGTGAGAAGACATAAATACCTTTTTAAAAATAAATAAATAAAACAGTCAAAAATAAGAACAAAACATACAAAATATAAAATAAATAAATAAAAATCGGCGGTGAAGATGGAAAGTAATTTTGAAAATGGAAGGGGACCGAAGGAAGTGGTACTCGACAAAGCAGAAGCCACAGGGCGTCTTGGAAACGCGATCAAGGCCCATGATGATGCGCTTGATTTCGCCGCATTTGGAGAAGAGGGCATAGATCTGCTCTTCGGTGGTGTAGAAGGAGAGATTGCCCACGTAGAAGGTGGTCGATTTGCCCAAGAGGACATCCCATTCCTCCTGCGATCCCTCGAATCGGATGTCCTTGTAGGTAGACTGCCCGCCCTGCTCGCGGTACAGATTGGCCATTCTTTGGGGTCGGTTGATGTAGTCGTTACGAAACGCTTTTCGGAAAAGAGTTTCAAATTCAAAAATTTTACGTGAAATGGAAAAACGAAAAATTTCCGAAACACTTTCATTTTCGAAAATAATCTCAAAAACGGAAGGAGGGAGGACGCGATTCGTGGCGATTGTCCACGAGGCGAACGCTTAGTGGCGGAGTCAACCGCAACCAGCCCTAGCAACATCTCCTTAAGAAGAGAATGTATGCAACGGAGATGCTGGTTGGGCGTACAGTTTTAGAGCACCATTCATCGTTCGGGCACAAGTGTGTAGGTACACGGTACCGGATCTGGGATGACGCCATCGGACCTCATTGTGGTCCAATGGGCGCGTACTTGAAAGTGACTGATCACTCTCACGTTGGTGTGATTCCGACATTTCCGTCCGTCATACCCCAATGGGCATGGTCCCTTAACCAAAGACCATATCTCCCTCTGCTGGCTCGCACTTGTCTCCCTGTAGTCTCGCTCCGTCCCCCCACGTTGTGCCTTTTCTTGCCTTACATTACTCATCGTCCGGCAGCATTCCGCTTCATTCACCAAACAAACATAAACCGCACACGACACAGCAGTCACCACCTCCTGGCCAGAACAACCTGCTCACTCTCAGGGCACATACTGACTGTCAGGAACTCAAGATGAACGAGGTGGGTGCTCCTCCTCTTCTCCTCTGCAGCCGCTGAACTGACCATACACGCACAACCACAGATGCAGACGAGAGCGATGATGCAACGACTTGTGTGGCTCAACGAGAAGCTGGTGAATGGTCACGGCCTCACCCGACTTGAGTGGAGCATCTTCGAGGCCCTCCTCAGCACTCTCGAAACTGTGGCGACCTTAAGTCCGCATCGTCATCATCAACTTCTTCATCAACATCCTCAGCATCACCAAGTAAGCACAACCTGGCCACCTTCATCTCCCGAACCCTCGTCACGAGGAGGCTCGCCCCTTCCTCAGTATCCCACGACGTCCTCCACCACCTCTGTGTTTAAGTCCGATGTGACCGCCTTGCCTGCTTGTCCGTCGAACTCGGCCTGGGCGCCTATCTTCACAAAGGACTCCGCGGGAGCGACTCTTCACTACCCACCCCGTGAGTCGGCGACCGTGAGCACCATCGCTGCGGCAAAGCGATCCAAGAGACGCTACTCCAAGTCCTGCACTCGCTGCCACACCAACGAGACAAGCCAATGGCGCACGGGTCCCGCTGGTCCATCAACGTACGTTGCAGTCGACAGTGTCGTCTCCTCGTCCCTTCCTCTTCATTCATCTCTCTCCAGTCCCTCCTCTTGTCCAATCCCACACTACCACTGTCATCTCTTGTCTTCCTTGCCTGGACCATGCAGCTTACCAATTCTGCTTTTGTCCGTCAAACAGTCTGTGCAATGCATGCGGCATAGCCCATCGACGCTCCCTGCAGAAGCGGAAGACATCGAAGAACATGGCCAAGAGGATGTCCACCAGCGGCAGCCCCGATGGCAAGAGTGCGATGGACCAACAGTCAGAGGGCAGAACCACACCATTACCACCTCTTGATGGACACCCTGGCCAGGAACATCCCGGAGCATCCGAGCAACGCTCAGCAGGCTCAGGACTTTCCAGCGAATCCTCCTCGCCCAGACGTTCTTCCGTGTACCTCCTTCTCAACTAACTTGTTGTTCACACTTTTCCCCCGTGTACATTCATCATGGTCACTAACCAACATCAAGAACTTTGTGTAACTCCTTGAGTGTGTACATCCCTCAGCTAAATCCTCCTCAGGAGGGACGGTCATACCAATCACTGGTAGCCAGCCTGGGGTGAGTACGGACCTCACTCCCGGAGGAATGTATGGCATGCCTCACTATCTATTGAACTGTTGAGGACGTACGATCCTCTAAAGTAAAGGCCAGACCATTCTGCCCATGAGATACTTGACTGATGTTCGTAAGATAACACGTGTTTTTGTCTCTATCTCTTTCCTCTGCAGAGACCAGCCTCAACGTGTGATTGCGTATTTACACTGAAGGGAAGGAATGGCAGTTCAGACGGAACCAGAAGCGAGGCTGCGCAGAACGGGGTCCCAGTTCTCGTTCGAGTCGTGGGGAAGTCGAGTACTGGTGGAGAAAGAAGGCCGCAGACTCGTATCAAGTGGGTGGCGCTGGTTACGTGGTAGAGGATGAGGAAGATGTCGGCGAGGTGGTGGTGATGACTCTGTGGCAATCCTATCGTTTGTTGATGGTGACGATGATGCATCCCAACTTGGAGAGGCTGCAAGTTCCGGTTCCTCCCCACAAAGTTGAAAGTGTTCGTTGCCTCGCAGTTGATCGATTTCCCAGTGGAGATGAACAATCAACATGTGTTTGAGCTGCATGCAACAACCAGTGAATCAGCCTTCTCTTGCTCGTGAACGCGCTGGGCTGAGCGTAACTTACCTGTCCATTGGCTCCGAAAAAGAACTGCAAGTTGGCCGTGCTACGCATCAAGTCGCCATCCTTCCTTTGCGTGAGGGGCGTAAGAGTGAAGATGTCGCTTACCGACCACGGTTGTCTGGGTAGGTTCAAGAAGTCGTCAGCACGGACGGTCAGGATAATAGAGTTGGGGAGAACCTACTGGTTGATCGTGTAGGGCTGCAAGATCGGCTTGATTCGGTCATTGTGTGCATACACTGATGACATGGGCAAGCCAAGAAGTTCATTCTGAAGTACAGCACGTTAGGTTCGGGACGACTAGAGATGAACGCCAGAGGCTGCTTACCCTTGAGTAGTGGAGCACGTTGGTGAAGTGTTCGCTCAGAAAAGAGAAGACAACAGGCCCGCTTGGACACGTCACCTCGCCAGCTGTCACTGCCAAACTGTGCGATTGAGGAGTGGCTGTTAGAAGAATGTTGCCTCCTTCTATGTCATCTAAAACAACACGTACCCCGTGATGTCACCCACGACGAGCGGCGGTCCTCCAGGAGGGAAGGAGTAATTGTTGAGGAAGGGCATCTGTCTGCGCGCTTCAGCTAAGCCTGGAGGCTCTGAAGATGGCGGAATCTGGGGGATCGCGATCGGCAATGGTGGAACAGGATTTACGGATGGTTCACGTGTGAAACACGGACGCTTGGATGGCGGAGCGCCAGCTTGGTGTGATGAGGAGGCCACATCCTCCTTGTAGTCAACAGGGCTGCTCTCGTAACCGGGATAGCGATGATCCTGACTGATACTGGACTTGCGCTTGGCGCCTTGCCTCTTTTTCAACTGTTTGACCTTCTTTCGCAGCTTGATGTTATCCCTGCGCAGGCGTTGCATTTCATCGGACATCATCGCGATGACCTTGGCTGCGAGGTCGGAATTCTGCTCGTTGCCCTTCGGTACGTGGGCCTCGTCTCTGGCGTACGACTCATATTCAGAGTCATCGGAATCGTCTTCACTGCAGTGTTCATCATCGCCGTAGAAATGATGCACCTCATCGCCACCCTTCCAGCCGTCCTGGAACGAACTTATCCCGAATGGAACCGCTGGTCTCGGATGACCACCCTCTGATGCTCCTCGCATACCTGCGTCCCCATACTCCCGGCCGCTCCGCTGCGTTGGTGGTGAGAACGACATCGCTGGTGTGGATTCCTGATCGCTGCTGCTCGTGGAAATCCAGCCGAATCTCGTGCCCTCGGCGTCGCTCTTAGGACTGGAGAGATTCCCTAACCCTCCGTCACCGCTACGCTGGCTACCCGGAAACGTCGGGCTGCTCTGTGGACCGACGCCCTTGCTCGCGCTTGACGTGTGCGCGGTGGCGGCCGCCGGCTGGCTCATGTTATAGCGCTCCGGATGCTTCGGCCGGAAGCGAGGATCGTTGCGGGCAGGACGCCCACGCTTACGCGGGGCCAGGTCACTACACTCGGCAGCCTTGCCCCTCTTCACGCACCGATGACAAGGTCGTTCCCTGCAACCAGGTTGAACACAAATAGGAGTTAGTGTTACCTCTCGCAGGGACCATAATAATTCCTTATATATGCAAATTTCCTTAATCTATCCCATGAGACCATAATTCGAATATTTCATTGAATTTTGAGAGAATTTCGTGCCTGAAATATGTAAAACACCAGGCATGTTTACCAATATAACTTTAAAAAAGCGAAAAAGATAGAATGTGAAGATCAAAAATGAAAGGCAGGCATACCCGTCACAAGAAAGATGTGATGCACGACAGTGGTTGCAGGCGGTGACCGCCTGGGCACTACCAGTACTCCCCTGCTTGGCTGTTGTCGTCATGTTTATACTCTATTCTCCTCCAGCTTTATCGTTCGCCTTCGTCTTTCTTTCTGTTTCTTCTTCTGTTTCTATAACACCGCTTCGCTTTGCTGGCCAAGACTGTGTTCTTCTTGCCACCACGTTCTTTCTTGCCTCAGTGGTTTGTTGTAGGTTATGAGGAAGGGAAACGTGCCGTTTTCTCCTTCCCCGCGGGCGCCGGTCGGAAGGTTCTACTTCGGCACTTAAATTTAAGGCCCGAGCCGATAATCCTTCCGACAAAATTCGGGTTATCTATCCAATCGGAACATTCGTCTTCGCCTTGAACATTTCGCCGTATCTTGCCGGTTTTCCTTCCTTTCCTTTACATTTGAAAAAAGAAAAAATGCGGGAAAACATCCGTTTTGTTTTCGCGAGGGCTATTTTTCTGCGACTATGACGGTGCGCATACTGGTGGGCGTGGATGAATCGCCTTGCTCTGAGCGAGGTAATTTTTTTTATTGTTTTCTTATTCTTTTTTACCGGGTTCATTAAGCAAATGTTTTCAATTCAGAAAATTATTTTAAAAATAAACATGTAAAATGGGAAGGATACTTATGTATTCTTCTTTCTTCATTGGCAGCATTCCGCCGAGCGCTGGCGATGGTGTCAGGTCGGGGCGGTGGCACGCTGGTGTTGGTCCACGTGACAGACGTGGTGCAGACGTCGGTGCTCGATCCCTTCCACGACACCCTCGACCATCTGCACAACGTGGAGGCGCGTGAGTCCGCCGCTCGTGTGCGTGCAAAGTTCGAGAAGCTGTGCAGCAACGGCATTCACTCGCATCAGGTTGCATTCTCTCTTGTCTTTGTGCTATCCTTGGATCGTCATCACGTTTGGCATAAGGCGCCACTCTCACGTGCTGCAACAACAGTTGACCGATGATGATGATGTGTTATGTATCCATGTTAAACACATATTACAGCGGAGTTACACGTTTTGATCTTGTGTGTCTCCGCTGCAAGTCATGATATGTTAGCTAACGCCCTTCATGTGACGTCGAAGCAGATGGTCCAGTGGGAGTACAGAGAAGTGGAGGCACCAAGTCCGTCGGACGCACTGCTGCACGCGGCCGAAGAGGAGGACACTACCAAGCGCGCGGACTTGCTCGTGATCGGCCGACGCGGAATTAGCACCTTGGACAAGTACGTCACTCTCAAGACAGCCACAAACTCAGTCTTGCTGTACTGATCTGTAGCCCCACTCCCTTGCAGGCTGCTCATGGGATCGACGTCGGAGTATCTCGTGGAGCATGCCAATGTGCCCGTGATGGTCGTGCACTAATGTGATGATGTGCGCACCCTGACTGTTCCGTCAGGGTGCGCGTGTGTGGACGCCCATCAAAAAGGATCAACTGAATAGAAGTGATATATGGCTTTATGTTTGCAACTCGCACGTGAGGCAAAGCGAGGAGAAGAGGTGTACTACATTCACACTACTACCAGGGGAATCTTCCGCAGTAGCGTACGCTGACAGATTATTACAGCCTTCGCGCGGTCTTGCGCGCGGGAGTTGAACCGACCGAAGCACTTGACTTGGTGGTAGCGGCAGACATATGTGCTGCCCTGGGTGCAGCGGCCAACTGCAGCGAGTCATAGGAGATAGTTGGCATCAGCACGGGCTGAAGATCCAAGATGAGCGAGGTGAGCGCCGCGGTCCCCTCGAATTCCATCGTGGGGAACGGAGATGACGGGTGCGACGACGAGGCCGACATGGGCATCGACAATCGCTGGGCGGCCAGTGCGTTGCCAGCGGTGAAGGGCGATAGCAGCATCGGCGATAGCTGCAGTTGAGGCACTTGAATGCGCGAAAAGAGAGGAGTTGAAGGAAGGTACTGCTGCATCTGCTGCTGAGGCTGGGGCATAGGTTGTAGAAGAGACGGAGATGAGGCCGCTTGCTCGTTCCAGTCCGAAGGGGAGGGAACGGCCCGGAGGAAGCTGATGATCTGATCCTCGTTAGCAGCTTCCATCCAATTCCCGAACCCTTCACGCGAGTCCCTCGGAGACATGTGCGGTTGGGGCGAATGGATGGGTCCAAACTGATCCAGCATCGGCGAGCCCACGAGTGGCGACTGAATCTGAATGGGCGGCGGTAGCGGCGGCGGTGTGGGTGGCACAGCATCGCCCAAGAGCATGGATTCCCACTGGATGAGAGTAGGCGGAGGAGGCGGAGGTGGAATGTCGAACTCGGGCAGCGGGCCATGGTGAAGCAGTGACAAAAATGGGGAATGGTTGACGTCCACCAGGAACGGGTTGGGCCCGAGATGCACCTCGTCCCCGGGGAAAAGACGCCCTTCGTAATGCTCAGGAAGAAGCTGCTGCTGCTGTTGGAGCTGGCGAAGGTGTGGAAAGACCTGAAGCTGAGGCGCACAAGGAGTAGGCAACGGCTGATGTGCGTTGGCGGCTTCAAGCTCGCCCATTGGCACACAGCCTGTGAACTTTTTGGTCTTGTGATCGCAGTAGTCTTCATGGAAGCGCTCACTCGCTTCATCGAAGTCCGCTTCTTCTTTGTTCTTCTCATCAGCGTCGACGCGTTTGCCAGCCTTCCGCTTGTCGCCTGTGTCCTTCTCCGCCGACGGACCTTTGCCGTGATCATCGTCCTCAGCTCCGAACTGCAGCTGCTTACGAACGTGCGCGGAACGAGATCGCTTGTGCCTGGAGGTGACCACCACTCGCCTGGAAGCCTTCCTCGTCCCTCGTACGGCCGCTTCGTCATCGTCGCTACCTTCCTGCTCTCTCTTTGGCTGCGCAGTTTCTCTCTTGAGCTTCTTCTTCACCGGGAGCACTGCTGCATTCCCCTCTTCTTTTACGTCACGATCGTCGGCGTCATCACCCGACGCTTCGGCCCGCTGCGCCGTCGCCTGGTCAGGTTCAGGGGAGGGGGGTCGTCTCTGTGTAGTTGTGGCCGGCGGGGGACTCACACAGTCCTCGTCGCGGTCCGACGTCTTCCCTTCGCCCGCCGTGTCGACGGAGGCGCTGCTCTCGGCCTTCCGCGATCGCTTGCGGCTCACTGTGAAGTCCCACGGGTTGCCATCCGATCGCTGGGCGAACTGGGCAAGCAGCTCGTGCACCCCGACCTGGATGTGTATGTGTATGTGTGGAGGAGCAAGCACAGCTGGCAGAGTTAGTTTGAGTGTTGCGTTGTGGTCCTCCTGCTCACCACGGAACGTGTTGCGTTTCTATGACGCAGATAGGAGTTAACAGGAAACGGAGTATGCGTTGCATAGATGTCACACGGCAGAGCCAAGAAGAGGGAAGATCTGAAGGAAGTTGTGTTCGAACCTTGCCCACCTTGTCTCCGCTCACCAGGGCATGCGCAAGGGTAGGGATGTTGGTCAAGGGAGTGTGTAGCTGGTTTCCCCGCGACCAGAACAACACGTGGAGTGTCAACAACAACAGCAACAACAACCAACATGTATGTAAGGCCAGGTGGGTTGAGTTGTGACGCCGGGGCGAAAAGTCAGAAAAAGACAGAAAGAGAAAGAAAAAAGACTTAGGACCAAAAAAGCGAAAGCGAAGGAAGAACGAAAAACGACAAGTCACAGGCAAAAAAAGGAGAACAAGCACACACATAACGCAAGAAGTTGTGCACGCTACACGAGGAGCAAGCCACAAGTGGGGAAGAAGAGAGGGGGCGGGGAACAGACTGGTACCTGCGCCACAGTCAGCGTGGGGCGGTTGACCTGGGCCATTGGCAGGCCGCCTGCGGGCACGACGCCGTTTTGGGGCTCGTGCCCTTTGAATGGACGTCCCTCTGTCTGTGCCGCCGGGCTAAGCGTGTGATGTGGTGTTGTGCTCGCCGTTGGGGTGGGTGGTCCGGACGGGAGAGTGAGCGGGGGGGGCAAGGGCCGAGGGCCCAACGCCGACAATGGATGACGCTGGACAGTCCCGGTGGGGTTGCTCTCTGTTTGGGTGTCAAGCCCCTTGGGGGCGTGGTTCTGTTCCGAGAATAGTCTGCAAAGGGGCACGTTCGGGAGAGTCCGACTCGACGGCCAAGGAGGTGTGGGTCTGTCTGGTCTTGTTGATGATCTAGGGTCGAACGCGTGTGTGGGTGGGTGTTCTCTGTGTGTCAGTCGAGGGAGGGTGTCGAGGGAGAGAACTTAAGTTAGGTAGCTTGTTGCTTGTGTTAACTAGAGACACCAAACAGCGATAAGGGCCTACGTCCGCAAGGGGCAAGCGCGGGGGTGGTGTGTTGTCTGCGCGCGGACGTGTGGAAGAGAAGTGTTTGTGCGTGTGCGAGCGGAAGGTTGTGTGTGAAGCCAGCAAGCTCGGGACAGAGAAAGGCTGCTGTGCGCGGTGATGGGAACGACACTGTTTTTCTCCGTTGGTCGCGTGTACGCGTAGCTGGTAGCGGCGCAAGCTGGCTGGTAGTCTGGCTTTCCTGTTTGCAGGCCGTTGCGTTGCAGGCCTGGCGGCAAAGAAGAGTTGAAAAGGAGATAGGAGCAAAATTTCGAACATATGCACCAGGGACTTAGGAGACGAAAATTGACACATTTTCCCAAACACATTGCTAATACTTGGAAAAACGTCCAAGAATTAGGCCCAGATTTGACGAATTAGAAGTGGGGCACATGTGTTGCAGGCACGTGTTGTGCCCGTTGGCGTTTCATCGGCGGGACATTTTTGGACAGACCAATCATGTAGCGGCGTTGCAGATGAGCTACCAATTCTGTCTTGTCGACAGATTCTCACTTTCTGCTCTTTTTCTCCACTTGAATGTAATTCCTTGCATTCCCTCACTATGTCGGCATTGGCACAGGGCTACGTGTACCAGTATCCCCTACATGCTATGCACAACAAACTGGCTCCTGGCCCTTTTTATGCTCGTCTAAGTGTTCCCTTGTGGTCTCTTCCTTCTGGAAATCTTTGTGGTTATGATGTAGGTTGTACCGGTGTCCTGTTACAGGAGTGGGATACGATTCCGCTACGCTGTCCTTTTGTTGGCTTGCCCTGCACGTTGTGGTGATTGGACTGTCTTCCAAAGGTATTATCATACACTATCCCATAGCAACACGCTGCTTCATGAACTGATTTGGCGAAAAAGAAATGCGGCAGGATGATGCTTACGACTTCTCCTACACATACCAGATCTCCTACGCACACTTCCCTCTTCTTCCTAGTTGTTTATCCGCAGATGCCTGTGTGATGGGCCTGGCGATCCTTGACTGCTATCTTGTTCATCATCAAGTACTTCCACCTGAGACAACGTCCACGCGCACACAACACGTATCAGGACTTGCTCTTCTTAAGGAGAGAGGAGCTGCTTGGTACCGTGTAGTCGTCGACTTGATCATGTTTGTTCGGATCCTCCAGGTCCTCGTCCATTGCTGGGTCGGTCTTCTTCTCCGTGGGAAGTGGGGAGGGCTTCTGCTGCATCTCTTGGGATCTATGGATATCCAGAGAGGGGCCAAATGCAAGGGTCAACTTATGCTCTTGCCTGGCACTCCGGTCTCACTGCAGGGAGGTACCTGACGTGCGTGTAGGCGGCTGAAGCCAAGAGCACCAACATGTTCGAGACCCACCACAGAACTGAGTAGTACAGCGACGCGTGCGTTAGAACAACGAAGGCAGTTGTGATGGCCAACAAAGTGTCTTACGGCTTTTGTATTCTGTGTTCGCCCACACTGCGATGACGGTCTGGGCGCAAGCCTTGGCTGTACCTGCACTCCCAAAGCGAGTGTGGGATGTGAGAAGGAACGCAAAGACAAAGCCACGAGTGATAGGTACCACTGATGTTATGAGTAAGCGGCGAAGTGTACTTGATCTGCAGCATGGTTACCAACCCGATAGCCACTATATCATCATGCACGGCAAGAGTGAGCACAGACAAACTTAGAACAAGTGGTGAGCGACGCGTACCACCAAAGACTCCTCCAAGAGTCATCATTGCCCAGAAATAGTAGGAAGTTAGCTTGTCGAACTCAGCTAACTGTAAAGAAGTCGTAAGCTTGCAGTAATAAAGTTGATGATGAACAGTGATTTACCATCTCGTGCTCATTCGCCATAATCATAAGAGGCACAAACAAGAAGAAAGCATTCAAGTTGTTGTAAAGAGTGAGCCTGCGCAGCCCGGAGGTGGTCAGATTAGTTTGCCACAGACAAAAAACAAGGAAAGTGAATGTACTTCCAAGAGTCGTTATCGACAAGAGGCAAGATCTTCTTTACGTAGATCGCGTTGAGAGCCACAAAAAGCGACGCCAGAACACCATATACAACACCTGTTCAGCACACAGAGCTCTTAGATTAACTTGAACACTTGCAGCTATAGCGGGAATCCTACCCCGGAAGGACAAGTCGCCAATCTCTCCTTCCTGATCTACTCCCAGCACGAACCCTAACACCAAAAACATACAGCATAGAAGCGCCTAGAAGAGGAAAGGTTTCAATATGATATACGTTGTTATTGATGCCAATAGGCAGTTCACGCACCCTCGGGCTAGTCTTCTGTCCAAGCATCAGGTATGATAGAAGGACGTTCCAGATTGTCGTCAGCGATCTGTACGCGTATGAAGCAAGGTCGTCTGTTAGTTGTTGGCGCCTCCCTTCGCGTACGTTGATCCGAACGTACCGGCCGACGTTGTAGAAAGAGACGCCGATCTCCTTCAGACACAGATTGTTGAAGGCGATCATGCCAACAAAGACAGCCGACAGCGGCAAACTCTTGATGGCAATGTCGTACTTGACCTCGAAGCGTGGGAACATCTCAAAGAAGGGGTGTACCGACCGTCCGAGCGGCAGCAGCCAGCAGGCGGCGACGGCCACCAGACACTGGAACCACGTGATGAAGAGCGGTGCGTCCAAGCGGAGGTCCGGCGACGACAAGAGGTATTTGTTGAGGAAGACCATCGAGATGGACACTCCCCAGTAGAGCGCGATCACCAGCGCTATCCGCGTCGCCCGCGGCCCGAAGGTGTTGTCCACCATTCTTGAAAAGCGCTTGATCCGAACTTCGCTAAAGAAAATTAATTAAAATTTAGACAAAACAAATAATTTCATAAAATAGATAATTGAGATAAAAATGGCAAAAATCATGAAAATGGTAGAGTTTGATTTATCTTTCCTTTATATGATTCCAAAAATTTAGTCCATCTTTTTCCACATGTGTTGTGCGTAGCATTTGGAGACGTACGTAAGGGAGAATCGATCGTTGAGAGATCGACGCGTGGAAGGTATTGAGATGTGAAGAACGAGAAAGAGGCTTTGAGAAGATCAAAGCGATTGGATGGCCACGGCTTAGTTGTGAGAGGGCCAGTTGATCATCGATTCATCGACAAACAGGGTAAGGAGGTACGGAGTTCGCAAACGCCTCAAATTCCTTTCCAAATTCCTAGATGTCTTAATTGAGCATTTCGAAACGCTCGAAATAATTTTATTAAAATTGAAACACGTTTCGTAAATCTTTTCTTTTTTGTTTGGATTTCCTCTTTTCTTGATCTATTTCTCAGCTCTGATTGTCCGTAGTGATTGTTTGGAATCTGCGATGGCCGGCATCAGCACAGTTGTGGAGAAGGACATCACCCGCATTGAGCGCATCGGTGCGCACCACATTGAAATTACCTTATGCTCCCCGAATCTTAAATTCTACGTGTACATTAAATAAGCGTGATAGATAAATTTTCCCTATTCCATCTTAAATTTGGCAGCAGTCTTTTTAATTCATTTTTTAATCTGGTCCTTGCCAAACATTGTTGAAAAATTCTAATTATAAATTTACATCATTAATCAATTACCATTACAGGGGCGCACTCGCACATCCATGGGCTGGGCGTGGATGAAAAGTTGAATCCGCAACCTGAGAGCGATGGCCTCGTGGGCCAGCTCAAGGCTCGTCGCGCTGCTGCCGTCATCACTCATATGATCAAGGAGGGCAAGATCGCCGGTCGTGCGATCCTCATCGCGGGCCAGCCAGGTGCGTGTGATATCACATTGCAGCTGAGAGTGTCTTCCTTGGGGAAGACGTACAGCTGGCCATCGGCTGCAGTTTGTTGGAGCTGGTGATGGTGTTTTCTCGACGCTTACATCCGTGCACGTGTGGCTAATCGTAGGCACGGGCAAGACGGCCATTGCCATGGCGATGGCGCAGACGCTCGGACCCGAGACGCCCTTCACCATGATCGCTGGTTCTGAGATTTACTCGCTGGAGATGTCCAAGACCGAGGCCATCACCCAAGCCTTCCGCCGATCGATCGGCGTGCGCATCAAGGAAGAAACTGAGATCATTGAAGGTGAAGTCGTAGAGATTCAGATCGACCGGCCAGCTGGTGGAGCAGTGCGTCGCGACACCCTAAAGCTTAGCCTGTTCCCATCTGCTAACGCTTCTTACAGGGCCTGAAGGTGGGTAAGATCACGATGAAGACGACCGACATGGAGACGATGTACGAATTGGGCCAGAAGATGATCGATGCCCTCGCCAAGGAGAAGGTGACTGCAGGGTACGAATGCTGCCTGTACTATTGCACCAGGTTCGTTGCTCAACTCATTGAAATTCGTTCCCTTCAGAGACGTCATTTCAATTGATAAGGCATCGGGCCGTATTACAAAGCTTGGTCGTTCTTTCAACAGGGCAGCGGACTACTCCGTGCGTGGTCCCAGTGTACGTTCAGATACCCACCTGATGGCCAGATTGTAACAGGAGTTAACTGTGTTGTTCGTACAGGTTAAGCTGGTTAACACGCCTGAGGGAGAGTTGCAGAAGAGGAAGGAGGTTGTGCACACTGTGTCGCTTCACGAGATTGACGTCATCAACTCGCGCACTCAGGGCTTCCTTGCTCTCTTTGCTGGTACAT
>CDEZ01020304.1:0-28509 GCA_000826365.1 Acanthamoeba royreba
TCGAAGACTTCGCTCTCCCCAAACCCATCAAAGCCTGTTGAAAAGAACGAACTGCCTCTGGTTCGTCCTACCAAGAGATGGCTCTTTACGTTAGTCATATCATATCATCAACTTACCGTCTCTTTTGAGAGAAGAGCTGACGAGTACCAAAGAATTGACTGAAGATATCCTCAGGGCGCGAAAATCGGAACGAGGTGAACGTGGACCCACCGGCGGCGCCGCCACCGGGTGGTCCCCCGGCTTTGACGCCCTCTTCACCGAACCGATCGTAAAGATCCTTCTTCTTCTCATCGCTCAGCACCTCGTAAGCCTCGCTTACCTCCTTAAACTTCTCCTCGGCCAACGCTTTCTGTTCGCTGTTCCGGTCCGGATGCCACTTAAGGGCCTGCTTGCGATAGGCCGCCTTTATGTCTGCCGCCGACGCTGACCGATCTATGCCGAGAATGGCATAGTAGTCCTTTCCCATGTCACTTACCTGTGTACAACATACGGTGGGGAGACAATCAATTTAATTTATTGTTTGTTGATAGAAATTAGGGTGGTGAAATATTTCCACAATGTTATTTGGTTTTATTTGTTTAAACAGGAACAGAAACACAACATTTTGAAGATTTAGAAATTTTGCTCAAATATTAACGAGATGAATTAAATCAAAAATTAGAACAAGGAATCGATTTTTAAGGATTATCCCAGAATTACCTTTCGTTTGCGCCCTCCCCGTCGTCTCATCCAGGTACGTGATCCTCGCCAGCCGAGAGACAAGATCTGTTTGGTGCAACCTTTTTTTTCTTGCGGAGCTTTCCCTTTCTTCTTGCCCGGTGCCAATTTCAACGAAATGTCAATGACATTTCGTGTGGAGAATAGAACCGAAGTAGTATCTCTTGCGTCTTCGATCACTCACAGTACAGAGCTTGTTTGCAGCTGCGGTCCGTACGAACCGCTGGGTCAGCCTGTCTTCTCTTTGTGACTGCTTTCGGCCTCTGCCTCGGACGAGTCCTCTTCTTCCCGCTCTGAGGTGTTGTCATTTTCCTCCTGGGCGTTTGGTTGCGTGTCCGCTTCACGCTTGGCGCGTTTCATCCGCATGCCAGAGCGACTGAAGTCGAAGCATACCTTGACGACGTAGGCCAGCAGAAGCGCCTCGAGCACCACAAACAGCCACGCGCCTTCCATGTTCGTTTTTTTCTTTTTTCCTTTCTTCCTTTTGTTTTTCCACTAGATATTTATGGATATTGCAGCGATTTTTCTATTTCCTCTTCCTTTTCCCCATCCCGTCGCGAGGCAACGAATTTCCCGCGGGAGAGAATTTCGGATCGCGACGTTTGTTTCTTTCGCCGCGCGTGAGTGGTACGAAGCGATAACGCCGAATGCTCCACGGCGGTAGCAGTACAGGGGGGTGCCCGAGAAGCTGCAGCCCGAACACTCACTAGTCAAGTGCCCAGCTGCTCGCCATCTCTCCTCATTCAGCACCTTCGTCCCAACTCAAGTCGCCATCATTGTCGTCGTCCATTTTTGTCTGAAAGAAGTCAGGTACATGCGACATTCGGTGAACGATTCCAATTTAGATTAAATTGAATCGAAAAAGTATATAATCTCCCATCAACGCCATCAACCCAACGTTGGGTGGATCACCGAAGATGGAGCCTTGTGCCGACGATACTGAGTCATCATCGGAAATGGACAAGGAGGGCCAGCAACGAACGACGCACCGTCTTGCCGGAGCTGCGGCCTCACTCGCAAGGTCGGGCACGACATCATCGACGAACGGGACGATGATCGATCCGACCGAGCGGTTCGAGCGGGTGAACGCTAGCAAGGACAAAGGCAACTTCCTCTTCCGCGAGAAGCGCTACGCCGAGGCTCTAGAGCGCTACCAGGCGGCCATGGCTGACCTTAAGATCTACCGTCGGCAGTGGCGATGGAACCAGCTGCGCAAGAGCATGGCAGTGCGCCTCATTCCCATACCTCCACCTTGCTCGTCTTCATCTGTGTCTTCCTCGTCTTCATCCTCTGCATTGTCCTCTTCGTACGTGGCGAGTCAGCAGCATGAACCCAGCGTGCTGGCATCAGTGACGAACGGGGGAGCACAGCGCAAGCGCGATCACGAGTACGCTAGCGAGGAAGCCGGCACAGCGGGCAAGAGCAAGAAGGGGAAAGAGAAGATGCTCGATGAAGAAGAGGGTGAGGCAAACGAAAAGTGCTCTGATGGCGCCGATGGCGAGGATCTGATGGTCCTGGAGAAAGAGAAAGAAAAAGAGTGCGAAAACGGTGCCGATGAAAAGAAACGCGATTACGAAGTCGAGATGCCCGAAGAGCAGGAACAGCAACGGAAGCGGAGGCGTATCGATCTGCAGCAAGATAGCGCAGAAGCGAGTGCTGACGAGATGACGGTAGACATCATTGATAAGTCAGTGTACTCTCTGCCTAAAGACATGGGCTGCCACAAAGCCGCCTTATCACCCCCACCCCCACCTGCACCTACACCAACGACGCCTACCCCGACGCCCACGCCGGCGCCTAAAACAAGGGCCTTGTCCTGGTCATTGCCGGCTTCATTGAAGCTGTTAAGTGGCATGCAAAAGAGTGACTGTGGACACAAGGGCAGATCGTTCAAGGCGATGACCGAGTGCGAGAAGAATCTGACGCGATTGGAGATCATCATCCGCCTCAACATCGCCGCATGTGAAATTAGACTTGGCCGGCCTGAGCAGGCCATCGTCCACTGCCGCAAAGTGTTTCGCATAAACGATCTCGAGTGCTGCGAACCGCTGCTCTTTGCCAAAGCCCATTTCCGGTACATTGAATATTTCATGAGTGGTAGCTTTTAATGCTCAACATATATATATTCTGTACCCTACAGGAAGGCGCAAGGTTTGAAGCTGATGGGTCGATTCCGAGAGGCATGCGTCAACCTACGCCTGGCGGTCAACCTATCGCCTTCTGACCGCGCTATTCGAAATGAGCTCACTGCGCTTGAGTTCGTTCATTCCGCTTCAACTTCTGTACTTCTGATAACTTACGTAATTCGGCAGAGAGAAACAGAGGAAAGGCAGTGTTGTATGTAAACTTTTTGAGAAGCTACGATGTCGTGGGCGAGATGCCGCACTTGAGGAGTACACCTATACCCTCGCTATTGGTCAATCGGATTTTCATCTTACCATAATCCCACGGGAGCAGACAGCCTCAGTGCGCTGATGTGCTCTCCCTGGCCTCACCGCAGCCACCAGAAGAAAAACCAACTTCCCAAAAGCGCACCTGTATATTCTTAAATGCACTCTTCGGAGGAACCAATTCAGCCAAGAATTTATTCAACCTATTGTGCCGGAGGTACATTTGATCGCGTCTAAGAGAACTTTCGTTCATCTGATCACTTCGAGGTAGGGAGGTCTCCATGCGAGGTCTCACGCCGCATCAAAAAATAGACGCTTCCTGGCGTCAGCTGCCACCGAACGTGCCGGTACGCGTGGATCACTACTGCCGGCGCGCCTATGGAGGTCAATGGAGCAACGACGGAGAACTGTTTTACACGTCATGTCAAGACTGGAAGATAAGGCTCTACGCTAACGAGTCCAAGACGCTCAAACGTAAATGCGTCATTAGCGCCAAGTAAGTGTGAGCGTAAGGTGCATGGCAACTCGGAACTAAGGAATATTTTGCAGGAAGGGACAGTGGACCATCACGGATGTGGCAATGAGCAGGGACAATTCGTTTATCATTTACTCCTCTATTACCCCTATGGTTCATCTGGTTCCTATACCTAGGTCGCTTAACGAACCAAGCATCAAAGGTACCTCATCAGCCACTATCGTCGGGCCGGAGCGAGTAGCGCGGTCTCCACCTTTGGCGGTGCCTTACCTTCTCCCTACCTTCTCCTTTCCCTATCTCATTGCAGGCAATCACACTCCTCTCAATTTTGTCGGAGCGCAGGGAAGTGATTATTCGGGCATTTGGTGTATGGCGCTCTCTCCCGACAACAGGTACATCCGAATGGCCCACTTGTGTTGTTTTGCGTCACGTTTGACCTTTGGTTCGATAACGCAGAGAGGTGCTAGCTGGCACATCTGACAGTTCAGTGTGCGTCTACGATCTGGAGAGAAACCACCTCGTGGAACGCATGGCGGCTCACGATGACGACGTCAACAGCGTATGCTACATTGAAACGGACGATGACATGAGATCCGGCAGTCATATTCTTGCCTCAGCCTCAGATGATGGGCTTATTTTCTTGTGGGACAAGTACGCGTGCTTGACATTTTCGAACTGGAAGGCAAGATGATTGATTGTTGATTTCTACTTCAAGGCGATGTATGACTCACCCAGTGGGGACGCTTTTCGGTCACACTGAGGGTCTCACCTGCGTTTGTTCAAAAGGTACCGTTATTTCGTTCCAGGAGTCCCGATCGTGCTCATCATCTTCCGTGGTAACAGGCGATGGACGCTATTTACTGTCTAACAGCAAGGATCAAACGATGAAACTGTGGGATATGAGGAAGATGGTCGACCGAACTCAGGCTCAACCTCCACAGAAGAAATACGTGTGGGATTACCGGGGCATGACCTACCCTGGCGTGCCTGGCGTAGACACACATCCACACGATCTGTCGGTCGCTACCTTCCGTGGTCATGCCGTGTTGAGGACTCTCATACGATGTAAATTTTCTCCTTCTTCCTGGTCAGGTAGGCCGTTTCCTTCCATACTGTTTCACGGGCGTTGTCTTATCGATGACTTGTGGCGGTATGCAGGCCAGCGATATGCATGTACAGCGTCGGCCGACGGTAAAGTGTTCATACACGACCTCAACTCCACAGAAGTAGTTCGCGTCTACAACCCTTGCCCTGACAGCACAGACACTAACAACGACAGTACGCCTGCAGATTCCCTCAATGATAATGCGGTTTTGTTGACACTCATCTTCTCCAGCTTCGGCTGCTGTGGCCTCATCAGGGTCAGTAGTGAGGGACTTTTCGTGGCACCCGGAGATGCCCACTATCGTCACGACATCGTGGAACGGCAGCGTCTGCCTCTTCTCTCACGAAGCTGCAGCGGTTCGCGGCAAGGAGACCCAAGAGGTGTGAAAGGAAAAATAAGGGAAATAATTTTCTTTTGTTTTCTCCTACTTCACGTGTCCTTTCACGAAGAAAGACATCAGGGACAGGGCTGCCAAGGACGTGGTGGCAGCCACGTAGGCAGTGGCAGCGCGCCATCACTGCCTCGTAGCCCTCGTAAAGGAGGAAGTGCAAAAACAGCAGCGTACGCAGCCAGACTCATAGAGAAACAAGCAAGACCCCACTACGCTGAGCCCGATGGCCGCGCACGAGCGACGGTGGCCAGTCGTCCAGTGGGCACTGCTTCTAGTGTGGTTGGGAATAACGGTAGCGACGGGACCGCTTGATGAGGAGGCACACGAAGCAGACGAATGGATCTTGGCAGGCATACCATTAGAGACCGCTTCTCTTGTGGTAGGCTCCTTGCAAGGAGAAGAGGATGAAGAACAAAAAGGACAGCATGCCAACAAGGAAGAAGGAGCGCCACTCGACGTCGAGGAAGAGGAAGAAGAGAAGGTAAAAGTGGATGGACAGCAGAGTCAGGAATCAGGAGGGGGTCTGCGTAGCTGCGATGGACACATGTGCATGGATAGCGACAAGGCCGTGGACATGTTGCTGCACATGGGCCAGGCCGAACCACAGCACACTGCCGGTGAGCCCGCAGTGATGCAAGAGTTGGGCCACATCGCATATGATGAACCCTCTTCGCTTCAAGAGAGTGTGGTGGAAGTGGAACACCAAGACAAAGAGGACCTCCAGGAAGTGACAGTTCCTGATCCTAACGTTGACGAAGACAGCCAGCCACCAGCGATTCCAGAGACTGAGTCGACTGAGGCTTACAGCACTACAATCGCTGAGTCTTCAACATCAGCCATCGTTGAAGATCAGCCCGAGGTGGAGGAGGCAAGCGAAGTGGAAAACTCAGTTGCAATAGATCAAGCAGACGCATCATCGGAGGGGACGAATGAAGCAGAGAGTGTTCCATCAGAGACGAGTTACCGAGAAACGAGGGATCGACATAACGAAGATGAAGATGACGATGATGAAGATTTGTCCATCGAGGAGAATGTGGAACCAGAATCGGCACACATCATCGAGGAGGAAGAGATGCCCTCCTTTACGGGAAGTCAACGCTGGAATCGGGAGGGAGACGCTTCGGTGACACAAGCAGCTGACAATCCTGATTACGGCGAAGAGGACTGTTCAGAAGCTGGACAGGAGACTACACTTCCGCCAGAACCCTCGGCACCCAAGGAACAGGAGAAGAACATGGAGCAGAAGGACGCCTCACTGCAGGCTCCACACGAGGATGGAGATGAGGAAAACGCTCTGGCAGAAGAGGAAGAGCGAGAGCGACAGAAGTTAGAGATGCTAGAGGCCAGGATTAAGAAGCTCAAGGAGACCCTCCAGTCTGGTGAGCGGAACATTGACAAGAACGAGGACGCTATCCGTCGACGACTGGAGAGTCTACAGCAGCGCAAGGCAAGCCCCTCTTCGCCCTCTGCCACATCATCCGCACCGAATGCACAGCATGCGAAGTCGTCATCCACCAGCGCATCACCAAACCCATCGGTAGCCACACAACCAACCAAGGTAATGCCTTCCGGGAAGAAGAGGGTAGAGGAATCTCCAACGAATCCATCGACCGTCCCTGGCACCGACAAGGAGCCACCTCTCTTGCCAAGCTCGAACAGAAAGAGAGCGGGGACACCATCACCATCGCCATCCGCGGAAACGGTGGCAACAGCTGTATCGCCGCAGTCAAGTAGTCTGGCGACGGACACTCCTCCTCGGCGGATGGTGCAGACAGTACAAGATACGCGCTCCCCAGGCGCTGTAGAGTCGAACCCTGCAGTCAGCCATCCTGCGTCTCCATCTGCCGAAGCGGTAAGAGCACCTTCTCCATCTTCGTTGGAGGAGTTAAAGAGTCGCATCAGGAGCCTCAAGCGTAACTCTTCCGACACGCTTAACTCCCGTTCAGCTGACACGCCGGAGCCTTCTTCTTCGAACGGAAAGAGTGGGAAGAGTAAGTTCACTCTTGCCAACGTCCCTACGCAGAGCGCAGAGTTCGAATCCCGTAGAGTCGACGTGAAGGGAGAGACTAAGTCAGCAGGGCGGAACGAAGATGACGGATCGAAACAGGATCGGCAAGATCCGGCCTTGCACCTACTCGACGATGAGGAAGAAGCTGGGGATGAGTACGAAGATGAGGAAGACTATCAAGACGACGATGAAAAGGAGCATGAGGACGATGAGGAGGTTACCTACTATGCAAACCGCAGGTCTTGGGAGGAAAAGGATGAAGAGGCACAAACAGCGAGTGTTGGCGGGAAAGTAGCGCCCAAACCTGAGGTTGTAGAGAGGGCACGCAAACTAGTGGAACGCAAGGCGCTCATCAAGATGGCCCGGGAAGCTACTGGAGCTGGTACGCCCTCCTCATCGTAATAAACAATGTTGGAAGCCTAACCGACATCACCATTACAGATGACGATGAAGATCCTGAGCGAAAGGCGTGGAAGCGACGAGCCAAACTCAAGAACAAGGAAGCCAAGTTGAGACAGGACGTTTCGCCGTACGACCTCTCTGATCCGGTTGCACGACGACGAGAGGTCGAGAAGGTAAGAAAGCAGAAGATGAAGGAGCAGGGCAGCCTCCGAAGTGGCAAAAAATCCTCTGTGCAACCTGAAGCTTAACGTTAGTCAATGGCGTTCAATGAAGAGAAAAGGACCTAAGATTGCTCTATCCTTTGTGTAAACCTGAGGAGCAGCCTTGACCACCATCTACCTCTAAAGGTAAAAGGACGGTGGATCGAAGAACGTAGGAAACTATGTAATGAGAGTATGTACACTCAATAAGAAATGACACGGGCCTTCGCTTCTTTTGGTCTACCACTGGCTTGCGTAGTACCGACAGTTCTCTATGACCAACCAGGACACCGCTGTCGAGGGCACGACCTTGATGCACGTCATCGTCAGACCTCGGTAGAATCCGCGCACACCTTCCAACCTCATGATCTGCACACACATCATATGTGATGATCAGCAGCGCTTGTAAGAGTGAAGAAAAGGTGAACACGTACCTTCGTTACCGCATCAACGATACCGCCATAGGTGTTCTCTTTTCCGCCCATCCCCTGCACGATAAGTCGCTTTCGAATCAAATCCGCAGGATAGCTCACAGTGGTGGCCGCCAAGCCCGATAGAGCGCCCATGTACACCGAAAGTAATGGTGGCGTCCATGAACGTTCAGTATTGAAAAACTCCTTGAGCTTTTCATAAGCGGTGAAGTTGATCGCAATGTAAGGTGCCGTAGTCTATGAGAGTACAGTTAGTGGGACGTCGACGTAGATAATGAAGTGTAACGTACAATTATGGCGGCTGTAACTCCCTTATAGAACCCCAGTAGCCCCTCTTGTTGGTAGATTGATCGGATAGCGTTCATAACACCATGATAGTATCTGTGTAATGCTGGTTTATCCAAGGTGTTTCATGACCTATGATGCCATTCACTGTTACTTACGTGCGAGAGGTCGTCTGGACAGTCAACCTTGTGCGAAGAAGATCTATAGGATGAGTGGCTACTGCTGCTGTCGTACCCGCAGATGCGGATGCTGCCAACAGCTCAGCCTGTATATAACCCTGTCATTTTTTGGTCGGGGTTCAATATGACGAGAGTTAGTCATACCGTGGTGAGATTATCCCTCCTTAGAAGGTGTCGTAGAAGCTGTAGCAACACCACATAGTGAGTCAGTACTTACTATGAGCTGTTGAAATAAGCAACATACCTTCTTGTAGACCTCGAAAGAGTAGAACCGGACGGCGGAAGTAGGAATGATACGCAGGACATTCATGCCATTGCCTTTCCACAACCCCATGATGCCCTGCACTCGCATTGATCATCATCATCAGAACTCTTTAAAGCAGGTGTTGTGTAGAATATGTACATCAGTGTTCACGGATTGGAGCACCTGTCGATACAGACCCTGTTCTCCATGCAAAGGTGCCACCTGCGGTATGACGGTCAGTTTGCGGCGTCGGTCATTTTTTGGAAACTAACAACAACAAGTTTAACATATAAAAATATTATTTGTATATAATGGAATATCATTCTAACTAAGAAAATGCAGAATTCTAGGAAAATCACCATTTGCAAGATTCTAATCCTCTCAAGCGGCGCGGTAGCTGTTTTGGAACATGCACCAGCCAGTGCTCCGTAGAGAAGATATCGTTCCGTCCGTTCCTTGCGCGCTGGGGCTTCCGTCATGTTGGATCAAGCTGGCAAAACGCGTTGTTTGTAGCGGCAGTTTTTCGTAATTAGAAACGCGTTTCGATTTCGAATTTAGAAACGCGTTTCCAAAACTCGAAAGAGGGAATGTGAAACATGCATTTCGGCAGAAGGAAATGCAAGCGGGCGAAAACGGGAACGCCAGTGAGAAGTTTTCAAAATCAAATCAAATTATATTTTTAATAATAATAATAATAACTCTAGTCTGCGCGACGTCTGGTGCCACCTCTTACCGCACTACCCACTAACACCATCTCCCACACGATTAATTCGTCGAGGAAGATGCAGCAGGACCATTCGATCGGGTCACGATCTGACGTGGATGAAGATGAGTATGAAGATGACGCAGAGGACCATTTCGATCAAAGTGAACAAGAAGAAGAGGACGAGGATGAGGGAAATGCTAACGAAGCCGGCTACACGTGGTTCAGGCGAGAACACGTGCTGACTCCCCTCTCGGGGTCCTTCGGGCGCACCACGGGCCTCATCGCTCCGCTTGGTAATGTCCACTTTGACATCATCTCCTACAATGGCGACAAAACCGAGGAGGACCTCCAGCGCGAGGCCACAGCAGACGTCGATCTTGACGACGATCCTCTCCATGAGAACGCCAACCCATCGAGGAAGGGAATCAAGCTGCCCTGGAACCTGGCAGCTGGGCTTCCTCTTCGTAAGGGACGAAGGTACGTGTCAGCCGTGGTGAGGGTCCTCTTCTTCGGTTCAGAGTAGCGAGCACACATGCATCAATAATGCAATGATCAATTCATTTTCCATTTTTTGCAGAATTCATTTTTTGATAAATCAAATCACATCACAAAATGTGAGGGATGTTGGGTGGGTAACTTACACGCTTGCAGGGCGGAGCGGGAGAAGGTGAGAGCAGCACTGGCCAACGACGACACGGTGCATAGCACGCGGCCCGGTAGCAACTTCGACTTGGTGCTGCGGTACCGACCCACCGGCCGTTTCTTGGTGGCGGGTTTCGTCCTACGCAAGCGTACTCACCTTGCCCCCCAAGAAGCTTGCACGCGTCAGATGTGCTGACCTGACGACGCGTTTTGTTTAGCACCCAAAGGTTGGCCTTATCCAGTGCGCAGTGTGGCCATATGGGCCACCGATGCAGCGGCACCCGACGCGGCAATGTACTCAGATTGCTTCAACTGCTGGAGAGAAGATACGAGCCTTGTACAAGAGGATATTCCATCGGACATTGTCCAACCGCGACCGCTTGCGTACCTGCACATCGGACCCAACGAAGATGCCATATATGTGCCGCTCAGGAAGCCAGTTCTGATCAAGTTCCTTCACATCAAGTTTATCTCAGCCTACAACGCACGAGGAGTCACCCCAGCGCCGAATATTGAGGTTGGCTATCTGGGTATTGCAGGCGTCTGCGTGCCGCCCGATGGACTGTTCGGGAATCAGAATGTCGAGGAAATCACGTTCTCCGAACGCCAGCCAGTCTCCATTGTCTACGGCTTCGAGCCGCCACGAGAGCTCAATTTGCTTACGGAGGCGTACTATGACTACGTGCACACGCACCGGTTTGTTTATGTTTTTCCACCGATGTCTTGGGTACGTTAGATCATTACCAGTACCTGAAAACCTGCATCTGAGCTGCGAACCCTTTTACGCAGACACCAAGCAGGCATGCCACTTCATATGAGGATCTTAAGGCCATCGTAAAAAAGATCATCGACCTCCGGCTGTTCACTGGCGAGCTGGAATTGGCCTTTTTTATTGGATCAGGTCTTACCGATGACCAACTCGCGAGCTGGTGTGGACTATGGAGCGGAGATCCTACCATAGCTTTCATCGTATGTTCGTCTACAACTGTAGAGTCACCACAGAAACTAATCAACTTATCCACCAGGATTTACGCAACAAGTTGTTCTACCTGATGAATAACGTAAAGGCCGACATCGCTTCCGTCCAGCAGTTCCTCTCGAACTGTCTTACTGGTGAGCAGCAACCCCAAATGAGGCCATCAGAGTTCATGAGGATTGGCATGCTGGGCAGTGGGTACCTGTTCCAACTTTAAAGGCTAGAAACAACCAACTTAACTCGACTCATTGTGGCAGAGCTTTTGGCTCAGTATTCAAGGCTAAGCATAAGCCCACCGGCGAAAATGTGGCAATCAAGGTGCTCACTAGTGCAACGCCCCATGAAGTAGCTTTGCTTCAGCAGTGCCACAATTGCGAGGAAGTCGTACAGTGTAAAGCAGCTTTTAAGAATGCGCCAAGAGGCAGCACTTGGGTACTAATTAGCCTGATGAAATACAGCTGTACCATTGCAACTCATGCGTTATTACACAAGGTGGTCATGGAATACTGCGGAGGCGGCAATGCTTGGGATCTTATTGATGACGTATCCTTTGATATGAAGGAGGAGCACATAGCAACGATACTTAAGTATGTGCTCAAAGCACTTGCAAAACTGGAGGAATGTGGTATTCTTCATCGGGTACATTCGTTCCACTTTTGCGTTCTGAGCTATATTACTTAACTTGTCCCAACGTGCAGGATATAAAACCAGACAACATTCTATTCACGTCGTCCGGCCATGTAAAGCTTAGTACTAAGTTTCCCGCTAAGTTTCCCGTTTGAGCCGCCAGTGTGGCTGACCATTACTCGATCTCAGCTGATTTAGGATGTGGACGCATCCTCGATAAGGGTGATATGGCAGCTTCTCAGGCAGGGCATATAGTTGCTCGAGCACCAGAGATGTTGTGCGATGGCGGTGTCTACGATCATAGAGCCGATATCTGGAGCGTTGGAAAAACTGCTCTTTTGCTCGCAAGACTATTATCCCTCCCCGACGCGATTGCTCTACAGTCTGTGCACACCGTCGATTTCAAGAACTGGCCAACCTCCTTTAAGAATTTTGTACAACTATGCCTTCAGCCTCAGCACAATCGGCCACATGCTACAGATCTTCTTGAGGTATCCCTTCTTCTTTGCTCGTATCAGTTACATTGAAGATCAAACATTCAAGCATCTATCTACAGCACCCTTTTATCACTACGTTTGCTAGAGATCACACATTATTTCAGGAGTACTGCTTGAAGGTCGAGAATGCCAAGGCAACGCAGCTAGTACGTACGCCGCAAACTGATGAAGATGTAGATATTAATCGTTTTACGTTTTTCATTGCCGCAGATGCAAATCCAGCCTGTCCTGGAGGTGTTTGATAAAATGAGGCTCCACGACGAAAGCACAAATAACATTACCATAAGCCTGCAAGCGTGGGCATCTACTCTCAGATGCACAGGTTTAAGTGATCGCATCCACTTGGACCTTCAACAGGCTCTTACAGCAGCCACGATTGATCACATCACGCGTATCCTCGTTATAGGTGGCCGAGGTGCGAACTCATATTTCTCATACTGTGATTCATACTGACAGGTCGTGTGAGTGCAGGTGATGGTAAGTCTGCCTTCATTAATGCACTTGCAAGTCAGAAGCTGTGTGAACTAGGATCTCTTCACAGGCAGACCATGCACACCAAGGTAGGCTGAGCGTGCTTGCCCCGTTACTTCAGTGTGTTTATTGTCTTCCTTCAGTGGCAAGACTTGGACCTGGGCAAAGATAAAATCATGGTAATGGATTCCCGGGGCAATGCCGAGTTCGAATCGGCCAGTATGCTGGACAGCCTTTTCCAATCATTCTTTTTGGTGCCCCAGAAGACTCCACTGCGTATGGCAAGCTCAGCTCAACCTAAGATTTTTCTCTTCTAACGAGACTTACATCTGTTCAGAGGCGCTTCAAGAGGAATTACTGAAGGCCTATCCCGACATAATCATCTTTGTTTGTCGCGCACAGGGCCTCGACACCAAACAAACAAGCGAAAACTTAGAATTCCTTCGTGAAGTCCTTGAGTTCCTGAGGTACGCCGTATAAATTTGCAGAAGGTCGTAAGCTAGCCTGACTCAGTCCACTGACTGTAACAGAGTTACCTATCCAAAGCGACCTTTCCCCTGTGTGCTGGGGATTGCTTCACAAGTGGACCAGTTGGATCCGCCACACAAGCCACCTGAGCAGAAGCAGGAATTGATAGAGAAGGCCCGCCAATTACTCCATTCGCGTATGCAAGAGCGGCTCCAACCTATCTTCGAAGAGGTAATTGTTTATTGAATTGTTCTGGATGGCGATTTATGTCTCATCGTATCATGCCAACCCAACAGGTAACCAATCAAAGCCTACTTATTGGCGACTCTGTGATGTTGGAGCACATGCAATCGCCTCCGAAGCTGCACACTTTTGCTGTAAGCAGCGTCGTCGAGTGGTCGCCCGACGGGACGTCTGTTGTGGAGGACCGACGATGGGGCTTCGACGCTCTGCGACGGCACTTGATGGAAGATAAGAGCATACGCCTTACGCTCAGTCTGGTAAATTCCCTTATCCCTACAGCTTACTACGCTACACTCTCTCCCTTACATCTGGAAATCCTTGGCAGATAACCGCATGTAGAATGCAAGATAAGCCACGGCTTGTAGCTAGGGCTTGGGCCAACTACTACAGCCAGGTCGTGGACGGACTGTTGGCGGCAAACAAGAAAGTCCCCGCCTTGATCCTTTTGGCGCAGCTGGTGCTATGCACAGGTCTCCTCACCAACAGTCCCCAATTATCCATCTGCTCCTTCTTCGAGCAGGTAAGCCGACTCTACCTCGTGGACTGTGCCGATAAGCCAGGATATGTATACGTCTACCGTGGCATGCTATCCTGGAAATACGTTCTTCTTTCCTATCACGGTATGTCCAAAGATTTATCTTGTCGCTTCGTTTTCTCGTCTCATCTCGCCCCTATCCACAGACCTTTTGCTACGTACTGCCGAGGCGCTGGGCGAGTTTTTGAGTCATCACCTGTACAGATCCTCCGACACCTTCCAGCGAATGCTAGACATCCTGTGGGGCAAGCAGTAGTCATTACGCCTCCACCTGCTCGTTTTGACACATTGCGTTTGTACACTTTGTATGAGAGAGAACCTTGTTAACTACGCGGAAAAGAGAGCATTCTGAAATACAGCTTAGGGTTCCCCAGCATCACCGGCAAGCTCCTGAATGCGCGCCAGAGCGTCTTCCATGGCCGGCCGACGCTCTGCGCGGTCGTGCCAGCACTTCTTGATGAGCTTCCTCAGACTGGCCGGGCACTCAGCAGGAATCGGCGGCCGGCGTCCTTCGAGCACGTCGAGCGACACACCCATGAAGTTGCGGCCAGCGAACGGCTGACGTCGGGTGATGATCTCCCACATGATGATGCCAAACGAGTATACGTCGGCTTTCTCATCGTACTTATCGCCTCGAATGATCTCCGGTGCCGTCCAGCAGGGCGTGCCGCAGCGCGTCATCGTAGCGTTCTCCTCCTTGATGCGCGCCAGGCCGAAGTCAGCCACCTTCACGTTTATGTTCTCGTCGACCAACAAGTTGGACGGCTTGAGATCACGATGAACAATGACAGGCTGAAGCGAGTGCAGGTACGTAACGCCCAGCGCCACTCCTCGCATCAGTTTCATCTAATACAGACATATCCACTCGTGAATACATGTTGTTACATGTGATCAAGCCTGGAGGGAATTATTACCTTATCCTTCCAGGAGAGCTTGATGGAGGTGTTGGCAAGAATGTCCTTCAGGGAGCCCTGCTTGACGTACTCGGTGAGGATACAGAGGTTGGGTCTCCGCACGCACGCGCCAATGAAGAGCACGATATTGGGATGATGCAACTCTGCGAGGAAGGCCATTTCGGCGCGGAACTCTAGCATGTGGCTCTCATCGAGCTTCTGCTTGATAAACCGCTTGACGGCCACATCAACGCCCTTCCACTTACCCCGGTACACCACGCCGTATGTTCCCATGCCAATCTGCGAGTGAACAGGTCAGTCCACTTGCTAGATTAAAAAGCACACCGAATTGATAAATGGATACTCACCTGCTTGGCGAGCTGAACCTCGTTGAAATCAATGATCCATCGACACAGGTTAGCCGAAGTCAAGTAGTTGTCTTCCTTGAATGCCAGACCTTCCCCGACGAATGTATGCGTTACCTCTTCATCGTCGCCCTCTGCAACGGTCGTACCGCCATCGGATGCGGTACCTCCTGCGCCGGAGGAAGAGGATTCGGGCACATCCTTGGGTGCGAAGCCCCCAAAGAATCGACTTTCCAGGCCTCTCACCTTGAGCTCATACAACTTTGCTCCTGTCATTGATACGCGATAAGCATCACTACTATTGTTGCGGCAAGAGTAAGACCCTAGTAGGTACCCTCGACGGCGTCTGGCACCTCGAAGCGACCAAGACACACAAGGCGATTGGCCTCCCGTCCAACATCGGTCTCTCGCAGCTTACTGTAAGCACTCTCCGATAGCAGCACCTGGCCGCCGTGAGCCATGGCCGTAATTCGCGCTGCTGCGTTGACTACCGGGCCGATGTACTCAACTCGTCGTGTGAGCGCATCTCTAACAATTCGAGGCTGACCGACATGCACACCCATTCGAATGCGCAATCCTTTGTAGACCACTCTGTAATTGAAGGAATGAGTACAGGGACCGATTGGGCCACTAAGTGTAATGTAGCTGTACCGGTCGTCGGTTCCGACCCACTCTTCAGCAGCTCCAGGATGCTGTAAGAGAGCCTCGGGCCAGTTAGCTTGGAGAAGAGCCACCTGCGCTTGCATGCACCACTCCATGGCATCTTTGGGATGCTGGAATGCCATGCAGAACGAACCCTCTCCGCTGTTCCTATCCCTGATCATTGTAGATACATGTATTCAGCAATGTTGAAGTTCTTCGCCAAAGACTCCACTGTACCTGTGAAACGCCACTTCGTAGCCCTGATGCTTCTTGAGCAGAGTACGCATGACTTCGTTATGGATAACTGTGGCATCTCGCATTGCGGATGCATTGAACTCCCAGAGTGATGCTGCACGAGTAATATCGGAGAACACGATTGTCACCTCGCCTTCGGGAGCACGTGCTGCAGGATCTCTCAACTCACGGACCTTGAGCCTATCTGCATTGCACAAAGGAGAACGATGAGTTCATTCATGCATAAGTGATATGGAGCAAGGGGACAGCACCGTTACTGGAGCCACTGGAAGACGACCCGGATGAGGTGTTGGTCTGTGAAGCCGACCAAGAGTTCATGGGGTCAGCGATGGAGGAAGAGGACTTGGAGAAGGTGCCGGTATCCTCGGTCATAGCACTCAATCGGGTCATCGCCTCCTGAGAACCCCAGTACCGTAAGCTGGACGTGGTTCGTCAAGTGAGAAAGGCGACGTACAAGGAATGAAGGTCGGACAGCAGACTCCTGACTCCAGCAGTTGGTGATAAGGTCCACATATTCGGCAGGCATATCACAAGTCTCCGGCAGAGTGGGTCTCAGGCCGTCCCTGATCACCGCGACCGCGATGGCAGCTTGACTAGGTTGTTGATTGGGAATGAGCACTCAACGAGGAAGATGATAAAGTAGTCTCTAAACAAGTAGTTATTTGTACCTGTATCCGAGGTAAGGCTGCTGTCTGGTGAGGAGCTCCCACAAGATGATGCCAAACGAGTACACATCGGCCAACATGAAGTCGATGTCCGCAGACTCGTTCAACACCTCTGGTGCCGTCCTGTACGGGGGTCCATTCACAATGTGGGTTTGATCCATTAGCATGTGGCTGACAATGGCTCCATGCAGTTGCTTTTCCGCACCAGTGTACTGAACCCTGTGCGAGCTTGACTTGATCATGCTTCAACTCCTCCTTGAACTTGGTCAAACCAAAGTCGCTTACCTTCACAGAAACCAGAGGTAAGTACGGTTTGAAGAATGGATGGCTACGGAGACGTACCTTGACGTTCCACTTGTTATCGAGGAGGAGATTAAGAGATTTGAGATCCCTGTGGACGATTCCCGAGGAATGAAGGAAGTGCATTCCCTTGGCCGCTTGATAGGCCATTCGGATACGGAGCACCACAGGCAAGTCCGGAATGAGCTCGTTGTGCAACAGCTGAAGTACAAGTGTGAGTGTGTGCAAAAGTAATAATTGGTGAAGTTTGAGCATATACCTCGAAGAGGGATCCAAGAGCCATGAACTCCATAACGATACAGAGCTTAGGAGGCTTCGTGCAGGCGGCCATGAAGAGAACTACATTCGGATGACGAAGCGCTGTCATCACTCGTACCTGATGAAGACCATTAGTGGATGTGTTAAGATAAAGTGGTATGAAAAGATGGGAGTACCTCTTCCTTGAAGTTCCTTTCGAGATCTCGGGAGGTGGTGTTAGATACCATGAGCTTGACTGCCACCTCTGTTCCCTTCCACACGGCCTTGTGCACAACACCGTAGCCACCGGCACCCAGCTGATCGCCCATCTCAAGCTCTTCAATGTCGATCTCCCAGTCATCCGTTCTCCGTGTTCGCCTCTCAACGAATACGATGAGGCCCGCCACAAGGCACACGATCAAGAGGAGTCCCAGCGCTACGACCGGAATGATACTGCCGAGTATCGGCCCGAGCGGTACATTGTCTGAGTTGGCGCTTTGTTTCTGGATCTCGCAGTATTGTCCTTCGTAAGCGCTATCCGTACACACGCACTGGCCGGACGTGCAGAGGCCGCGCCCGGAGCAGAGTGTGCCTTCGTAAATGCAACCTGCATAGGAACTAGCCTGCACTCCGTTTCCGCACGTCACTGAGCTGACGAAGTCTAGGAATCTTGATTGGATGACAGCTGCCGATTGGGACATCACGGCTAGCCCGTTCCTGAACCAAGACTTGAGCGGATACAAGTCACTTCCACAGGAGGGCAAAGTAGTGTACCTGGTGGCAAGGGTATTGGCGTCGGAATCCGTCTGAGTCCAGTAGATCCAATCAATTAAAGTCCTAGCCTCGTCGCAGTTGGTCATTCCCGACTGGTAGATCATATCGTAGTAGACACCAACGATGGGCCAACTGGCCTCTCCTCCACCTGATTCAGAGTTAGAGAGAAAGCTCGTTGGAGGTAGGTACTGAGTAGGCGTACCAAGCACCAAGGCTGTGGCTGTGGGATAGGAGCTATAGTCTTTGATCGCTGAAGCCACCGCTGTGGAGGAGATTTGGATGGGCTGACCGGCAGCGTTGATCAAGCTCGCGAACGCAAGTGCTTTGTTCTGAGACACCTGATGGAAGGACCACATTCCCAGCGAGTAGGGGGTGGTAGCGAGAGAATCAACGATTTCGTTGCTCATCATCGTGTTACCCATGCCCTGAACAGGGAAGGTGACCAGATCACCCACCGGAACCTGCGACCAAACTCAGTGATAGAGTTGTCGTTGTATTCGAAAGAGTACGTTGGTACCTCACTAGCAAAGAGTGCACTGGCATTGCTGAAAGCCTGCGTGAAGATGCGGGTGATCTCAAAACTTACATTAGGGCAGACCACCACAATTGAGGCGTTGGGTAGATGCGAGGCCATGTCCGGGTTCAAAGCTCGAATGGACGAATGATTCCAGTTGTCCACTAAGCCCAGGTAGATATCCGCCAACGTGGAGAGATCGAACGTCAGAACTGTGGTAGCCACGACGCCAGGTAGCTATAAACGCAAACATAGCAGTTAAGATGTTCAGCAAAGCCTAGGCATCAAACAAATTGGGCAAAGTACGTTGTAGGCGGCGCCAATGGCATATCCTAGTACAGGTACCGTAGCAACCACTCCCGCACGCTTACTTGGAGGAAGTTGTGGTGTATCAGTGAGTCCGAATGCGATGATGTCTATGAACGGAGAGATCAGATCATGATTGTGTGCAAGACATTCGGCAACTGAACGACGGTACCTGACTGCAAATCAGAACGGGTGGAATTGTTGTCTGCGTTGAAGTACTTGAACAGGTAGTTGAGGTCAGGGTAATTGTTGGCCCATCCGGTGAGCGCATTGACTGCAGGTCCTTCACCCAAGATGTAGGGCGTTGAGACCTTGGCCGCATTGCAAACCACACTCTGAAGGACCTCGATACATTTTCTGTTCATGCCGAACATGAGCATCGGAAGAAGAGTTGAAGAGTTGAGGTACGTAGGTAGTACGCTTTGTAGGCCAGACTGAGAGGGGCATAGCCAAGGTTCTGCATGAGCTGTTCGGCGCGAAGGTTGAGTTGTGCCCATGCGAAAAAGGCGATGAACTCGGTCAACTGCGAGCAGTCCGCTCGCGTCTGGTTGGTGTAGAATACTGCGAAGCTGAGCATGCACATTGGCCATGATGCTGGCAAGCTGCCGTTCACCACGTCCACAGCCAGGTTGCCCGCATTGACCAAGTCGTACACTTCCCCCATGGCCGACTCCACAGCGGTGATGGTTGCATTCACCACGAACCCTGGCCAACGCAACATGAAAAGTGACTTGAGTCGGAGAGTACCACGGGAGGCTCCGAACGCTCATCTAGTACCTGCTTGGTTCTTCATGTGGGCGTAGGGCAGACCGGCAGCGATGGCATCCGAAGCAGTGGTGTATGTCAGGCTGTAGGTGATGTTCTGGTGATGATGAATCCCAATTCGCAGCCATCAGACTACATCCATGGATTACAAGAGAGAAGGATGGTTGAATAGATCTTACCTTGACTGTATCTAGCTGTTGTTCACCGGGCGAGACGGCGATGAGTCGGGAGGTAATCTTAGTGAGTCGACGCCACGCACTTGATGTGGAGCTGAGCGCCTGCTGCCAGGTTTGGTTGAACTCGGGGCTGAAGACCGACATAGCGTTGGTGAAGGTGCGCGAGATGCCGGCCAGCGAGTCGTTGGCGCGCACGAGGATGATCTTTTCAGTGGGAAGGACGATGCCGGAGTTGAGAGCGGCGATGGATGAGTCGTTCCACCACTGGATGTTACCCACCCATATGTTGCCTAGGGTCGTCTGATCCAAAACCTAAGTAGAAGAACCAATATAGGAGTTACAAAAAACAGTTGCACCGCGGCAAAGTGATCGGGCCTCGTGGAGGCAACGAACGAACACGTACCAACGGAACGGATGGCGTAAACGAGCCAAGATTGTATGCAATGACCAGGGGCTGGCCCGCGAAGGGAAGCTCCTGCACACCATAAGGCTCTAGTACTGCTGCAGGGAAAGCGGCATCGACTACCGCATAGTCCTACATGTAGAGAGGACACAGCGGATCGAAGAACACAAAGAACGAAAAACGAAAGTAAAGAACGAAGAAAGGCAGAATAAGGTGGTGAGCCTACAAAAGCGATCAAGCGCTCAATGGTGGGAATAAAAATGGGCACCAGCTGGCCTTCAGCGTATGCCACGAGTGCAGCCAAGGAGTCAGCCACGCCATAGGTCACCTGCACGTCATCTTTCACGTACTGCAGTACACAAACCAATGCAGGCAAGGAAGAAGGTCAAGTGAGCGGGAAAGAAGGAAACACGTCCCACACAGTGCGGGTGAGAAGTTGAGGGTAGAGCTCGTACCTGGTAGTTGTCGGCCAGCTGCTGGAAGAGCGCTTGAGAGTAGGTTCCGCCCTGTCCCGTAACCGTAACTACCGCACCTGTACGGGAGGAGGCCATGCGTTTTCAGATTGCGACGCGCCACTCGTGTAAGGAGAAAGAAGGTGTACGAACCGCGGATAGAGTGAAGTGAAAGAAGAAGCAGCAGAATGTGGAGGACGAGGCCATGCGCCCGAAGTGCTTGGTGGGCGACGTCCAACGGAGGCATTCTGATGCGGTGTTGAGTGCGCGTACAGCAGAGAGAATGCTTGACAGCGACTGGTGTCAGCCGATGTTTTTGAAATGCTCAATCTGCCAAGAACCCGTTCATGGTTGGAGCTGATTGCCGAATGAGCAGTGGGGTACCAGTTGCACGTGGTTAGCGTGATCTGTTTGGCATCACCGGAGCTCTCCCCTCTTCAGTCCATTTCTCCATTTCCGTGTCGTAGACTGCCAACAGCTCATCAAAGCTCGAGAGGAGTAACCAGCCACGGGGAACGCGTCCCTACTACCCACAGCAGCGATTTCGAGTAGAAGTCCCTTCGTGCCCTGAAGAGCGGTCGACGCATTAACTCTCCCCCTAACGAGAACGGTGAGGACGCCGACGAAAGGCAAGTTGGTCTTTATTCTGCGTCATCCACCATCACCTCTGCCTCGGACTTTCGTTCAATAACAAAATAGATGGAATGCTCCTTCCTCACATATTTGCATTTTCCTTTTGTCCTTTCCTTTTCCTCTTTTTTCCCATTGCTCGTGTATGCGAGACCATGCGTGGAGGCCGCGGCATCACCTGTGCCAGGAGTGCATCCCTGAGCGTGTCGCTGCAGTTGCCTTACGTTAACAGTACTGTTCCGACCTTGTGACTCGTTACTTATTTTTTAAAATATATATAATAATAGTAACGAACTAATCAAGTTTGGTGGTGCGGCACAGTAAGGTAGGACACTCGCGCGTCCTCTGCAAGGTGTGGCGATCACCATCAGTAGTAGCAGTGCCTGCTGGCCGCAGCGGTTGAGGTGCTGGTACGCCGGCGCAGCATCGTCTACGGCCAGCGGTGGTGCAAGGACTCCGGGAGATAAGGGAAGCACGTACGGGCGAGGCGGCGGCACACGGCCAAAGCGTACCGCCACGCTCGGCCGGTACGATCCAGAACGCCTTGCGGCGTGGGTCGAGCAGTACCGTGTGCTATCCCCCGCAGACAAGCAATCGTCAGCGGCTTTGGCCGCGCTCTGGCGGAGTTTGCCCTCTGGTGCGTTCTCTGTCCGTACACCAGGATCAGGCGTGCCTGAATACCTAATGACACACTGCTGCAGACGTTCCCGCTGTGGTGTGTTGCAACGCACTCCTCAATGAATGCGCCAAGGAGGACAACCTGCTGTTCCTGACGCAAGTCCACGAGCGGATGCAACGTACGTTGTGCACATCTTGACGATAGGAAGCGCAGCACACACACTCACCCGTTACTTGCTGCGACAGAGGAAGGCATCCTGCCGAACGCGATCACATACAATACCCTCATCAAAGGCTACCTGGGTCACTCGCATGTCGATATGAGCGCAACCGAAGTAGATCAGCGTCTGCAAAGGGCGCGTGCTCTACTGCAGGAAATGAAGAGCAAAGGTACGGTCACATCTTGACACTCCCTCTTATGGGAGTAATTTATCATTCATGCGATTACCAGGTGTTATGCCCGGAGCTCGCAGTTACACTTCACTCATTGCCTTCCTCGCCGAGCATGCCCGCATTCAGGACATGGAGGATACTCTGGCGGAACTCAAACGTGATGGAATCGGCATGGACGTATTCTTATACAACACCCTCATACAAGGCTATGGCAATACACAGAGTTTGAAGAAGCTAGAAGAGACATTAGGCGAAATGCAGGCTAGGTTTTGTTTACCTCTCTATTGCTATGAGAATACAGTCTTAACACTACTCATGAATCTACAGTGGTATCAAGCCATCAGGGCCTACATATCATATCCTCATGGATGCTTATTCGAGACTTGGCCAGGTTCATAAGGTCATAGAAGTGTGGAATCAAATGCAACAGGAAAAGGAGAGGCGGTACATGTTTCTCTGGCTTTCAAATGCATTATGTTGACTGTCACCTCTTCAGGCCGAAAGAAGTGGAGGTGAATGTACGCAGTTATACTATACTCATAGACAGCCTTGGGAAAAACAGCGACAAGGAAACTATGCTTCGAGTGTGGAATGAATTGAAAAGGTCCTTGACTGCACTGACCAAGCATTTCTGTTTTCACAATCTAACCTTATTCCTCCAGTAATAGGCACATACATCCAAATACCATATCATACGGTTGTATGATCAACCATCTGGGTCGCATGGGGGACGTCGAGCATATGATTCAACTCTACAACGAGCTCAAGCGCCACAGCCGTCTTCGCACATCAGAGATCATTTATAACCATCTACTTGAGCACTTGGGCAAGAGTGGCAGGATCGAAAAGGCTGAGGAGGTGTTTGACGAAATGAAGCGAGATCGTAATGTGACTCCCAATATCTTACTCTACAACGTAATGCTGGATATGTATGCAAAGGCCATGCTCATAGAGGTATGAACCGAACGAGCACTTGTCATCACGTGGACCTCACCATCATTGCATCAGAAAGCGGAATCGTTATACCGAGAGCTTCGTGAAAGGCAATTGGCTCCGACACGCGTTACCTTCGCTACGCTTCTAGATGCTGAGTCGCGAGCTTGTCGATGGAACCGGATCGAGCCTCTACTTCGTCAGATGGAGGAGACTGGAGTCAAGCCAGGTTCATCCACCGGCTACTCTAAGCTGGCGTATCGTTAACGCTTTTTTGTTACAGACGCCATCGTGTTCAACAACTTGATCGATGCATATGGGTTCATGGGCCAGCCTGACCGGGTAAGTAATCACCTCTCCAAAGACATTAAAACGCCTTTCGGCTGATTCGCTTTTAGGCGGAAGAAGTCGTAGAAGACTTGATCCCAGAACACGGCCTGCAGACAGACACGAATCATATCATCTCACTGATTGAAGTTTGGGCCAGGTAAAACAAAGCTCGACTAAGCGTGCATTGTTGGAGCTGCAATGGGATTCATGCTCTATGTCTATTCGATCAAATGCGCAGAAACGGCAATTTGGATAAAGCAGAGAGGTGGTCTCGCAAGCTGACAGAGCGCACGACGCATGAATCAGATGCTGAAGTTGAGGCGCGCAAAAAAGCTCTCCGTACATTCATATCCTTCTGCGATCCCGCGAGGGACAAACAGCGGATTGAGCGAGTTAGTCATCTTCTGTGCCCGCCATGATTCTTGTGGTTTCAGAGATAATTTCGTAAATTGTTTTGATGACGTAAATTTCGTGTGACAAATCTGTCGACACCCCGACCATACAACTCCGGTACAACCAGGCAAATCTCTTGCTGCATCTGAGCCGAGGCATACGATCCGTTCGGCGATTGCCCTTCATCCATTGGTCAAGATGGTCCGCTGCACTCTAGGCTGTCCCTGGAGTACGTTTTCTTGACTTTGGAGAAGACTTGACATGTAAGAGGAAAATTTAATGTTTCATTTTTAATTTGTTCGGTTCAGATTGGGATTCCATCCTGTCCTACAGCACGGTCAAGGTACTTTTGTTTTTTACGTCCATCAAGTGGTTTATTGATCAAAAAACGTAACGGTTTTTCATTTAAATTATTTAACGTTTTATTATTAAATAGATCGTGCAAATCCAAGACAAGCGTTTGGGCTTGCTGCACTACTTCTTCATGCTTTGTATATTGGGTTACATCGTAGGGTTCACCGTTTTATGGCAAATGGTACAATTTCCCGTTATCTATTAAGTGTGGTATATGACTGACGGTTTTATGTCCTATGGAATGTTCCCTTTCTTTTCCACTTGCGTGTACTCCACACACCAGAGGTACCTTAGGGAAGAGGTACCGATCGGCTCGGTTCGCACATCACTGATGAGCGTACGCTACCGCCCACTGTCCCGTAGTAGGGTCTTCCCCTTTGCTTACATCCACGGCGTTGAATGACAGGCGCAAACCAAGGGCATCTTACCACCGCCTTCAGAGAATATCACTTACTGCTTGCAGCACAACGCCACCAAGAACGGGTACGGTTAGGCAACAAGTGTTCCCTGCAATGAGCAAGCTCTTATGATAGCGTATTGTCATTCTTTTCAGGTTCCCCAATTACGAGTGTCTCTTCTGGGATGAAGACCTCGTAGTGTACTGTTCAGCCTTCGCCTTTTCTCTTCGCCATCCCACTCACCAAGGTGATAATGCATAGATATCCGACACTAGAGCCCTCTGCCATGTTCATCACCACGCGCGTGACCAACACATCTCAGGAGCTCGCCGACGGGTGTGACCTTGGGTAAAAGCAATCCAATCTACTTCGCGTTATCCCAACTGACACGTGTTTTGACATTTCACCACACAGGACTAACACCTGCAAGTACGTCAACGTGTCAGTGCCCAATGACCTCTACATTGCAGATATTGAGGAGTTCACGGTATTATCACAAATCAGCATTAGTAACTTGCAGTTCAAACTGAATTTTATCTTGGCGTAGTTGCTGGTCGATCACGCGATGTACACCAGCCAACTAGGATATCAAGCTAATGGACAGGTACTATGATCTTCACTACACTATAAAGATTCAATGTTTGTGAAAATAATCTTTCCTTTATGACAGGATCTGCCAGGCGCTCTAATTGATTCAAATGGCAATGAGATGAAGAATCTCCCGAAAGGTGAGTGTCAAAAGTTTGTAGGTGGCGCACCTCGAATTAATACGTTTAACTACTATCAACACAGGTGATCAAGTTGGAGAGAAAGGAAAGCAGGATATTATGCACGTGAGTGTGCTTCTGCAGGCGGCAGGCATCGATTCGCTCGACACCCCTGGTACTCATCATCTCTGAGCTCTATGGCGGTCAACTAGTTAACTTTCTTTTTCTTAGGCTTCTACAACCCCAAAATCTCCAAGAGAGATGAAGGCATCGTGCTTCTGGTGTTCATCACCTACACGTACGATCAGTGCACCACTCTTGTCCTTAGTTTCAGCTTTCAACTGTGTTTTATTACAGCAACACCTACACCTATAACACCAACAACATCAAGTACGAGATTACAGTCAAGCCCGTCAGCAACACTAAGTTCAAGACCGAACAGCCCATCTACACTAAGAACTACGAGAAGCGAGGTTAACTACAATTAAAGAGCTGGCCCGGGCGATGGACGAAGTGTTGTCTAATCAGCTTTTGTTGCAGTTATCTGGAACAGGCACGGCGTGCGACTCCTCTTCGTGACTGCCGGCTCTCTGGGCAAGTTCGATTTCCAGACCCTCCTGTTGACTGTACGTGCATCTTTCTACTGTACTTTTTCTGTAAATCTAACCAGGCGCTGCAGTTTGTGTCCGGCATCGGTTTGCTTGCTGTAGCAACCTTGGTTGTGGATGTGATCGCAGTTCGAGTACGCATTTACTGCTCACCTTGCTCGGGCCTGCTGTGATGTTCATCTTTCTTTTGTTCTTTAATCAGCTGATGCCGGGTAAGGAGACCTACAAGAGGTACAAGTATCAGGAGACTCCCTTGACTGCAGGTGCGCACACATCGTTGCTCTTTCGCATTACGATCCGCTTACCCTATTGCTTCCTTACAGCAGCTTCGCCCGACGAGTACTCTCCCCTGAAAGAAGATGAGGTTGTGATCAACGGCAACGTACAGCCTTGAGAAGAACTGGATGTCCCCAAGGACCAAGGTGTTCTCTTTTTATAGTATTGTCCACCTCCGATTTGTGTTTGGACACCACACTGGCTAGCGGAGGAGGGCCTAATAGAGAGTTATTCATGCGGCTTGCCTTTCACAGCTGGATCGCTCATTGTTGAATAATAGATGACCCAAAGGCCGTGACTTGTCCGTCAGCTTCGATGATATCGAGCTCGGGCGCAGCATGAACCGCCTCTGCATGCAGCGCTGTGAGCATGCAGAAGGTGAAAGTTTGGCGGAGAAGGAAGTACGCAGAGCGCTGTCGGGGATGGTGGCCGCAAAGCCATTGAGGACAGGGGTCTCTGACTCGAACCACCTCGCGGTCACAGCACCACCTGCAGAGCAGAAAACGTTGTGTCATGTTACATGGCCAAATAAGAAGCAGCAAACATGAGCCAAACCAGCAGCAATGATGTTGGCGGCGTGCTTAGCGACCACAGACTTGTCCGTGCCAGCCTTGAAGGTGACGATATACTTGCCCTCTGCGACAACCCCCCCCCAAATAAGAGTAATATATTAAAACATATTACTTTCCAAACGAAAAAGAACGTTGCAGCATTAGCTGCTGTAGAGGTACCAGTTGTCATAGCTTTAGTTCAGATTAGATTATGTGGTCTTTCGTTGTTGTGTGCTTTTGTGGATCAACAAGTAAAGGAGGGGCGAAAGCGCAAAACGGCCAACCCGACAGGCCCGACACAAGGAGAAAAGTAGCGCAACTTTTCACTTGCACACACCGAGGAAGTAGGACATAACAAGCTGCAGAACGGCCACCGAAAGAAGGAAATAGCTTCGCTTACTGGACGCCAGCGGCATGTTGGCCATCTCCTGATCTGGCAGGATGAGCAGACGGAGCGTGCGCACCTGAAGGTATACGAACGTACTATGAGCCTCGCAACGTTAAACACCTGCAATAACATTGATACGTACCATGAAGATGGCAATAAAGACACCAGTCAAGATCACTGAGCAGTAGTAGGCATACGACCCGAAGAGCAGCCCCACGATATGGTTAACGCACAGACTGCGTTAAATTATGACAGGAAAGTAAGACCTCACCTTTCAGCTCATTGCCAGCGGGATAGCACTGATTGTTACCTTACGAAAATGTAGCCTGAGTAGGACAGGAGATCGAACACAGAGCAGTTCATTGAGTTGAGTAGATAGAATCCAAACTTGAGGAACACCACTTCAAATCCCAAAGAAATCAGGCCCGACGAGGCTAGCTTACCCAGCAGTTCTGGGGTGAACCTACGATAGTAGAAATTAAAGTAAGCGATGTGGTCATCTCATGTAGTAGAAAGACTAGCATACTCATCCCGCGTGCCGAGAATGAAGGCTGCAAGCAGCACGTATGTCACAAACGCCATCAGAGGAATGTACAAGTCGGGAGCATTGAGGTCGTCCTGCATACATTTTCTCTAACTGATCAGCATTTCTTGTTAACGTAAGTATAAGTGACATCGCACCTTGGGTGGCAGATACTGCTCTTTGCCATCGGGCGTTTGTGTGATGCGCCGTGTCCAGGACTGCAAATGGCAGGTATGTCAAACGACTTTCGCATTCTGCATAGTAGGACTATTCAGTACCTTATGAAGAATAGGACACAGAATGACTTTCAGCTTGTTGGGCACATAGGAATTGTTGATGTTGAAGTAGTATTTGAGGTTCGTGGCTTCAAGGTAACGTGTGATCTAGTCCCATCATCAACGCTCATCAGCATATACGACAAAGGACAAACACGGAGCAGCAGGTATATACCCCTTCAAGACCCTTCCTGCCGGCATCTTCTGCCCACTTGGAACCTTGATCAAGCCCCACTCTGATAGATGGCTCATCAGCACTCAGTGTTTCAGAATACAGGGACGACAGAAGGTGCACCTTAGGAGTGGGTTGTCGGTGAGGTGGGCCACGTTGTGTAGGAAGTCGTTCTGGCCAGCGATATCGCTGAAAAGAGGCTGTGGTGGCTTCACACCGCC
>CDEZ01020307.1:0-10627 GCA_000826365.1 Acanthamoeba royreba
GCGATATAGATCGAACGCTGGCCGTAGTGTATGAAAATCGACACGAACTCACTCATCTTTCCCGATCGACGCAGCAGTCGAAATTGACGCACGAATGTATGAGGTGATCGATGAATGCCTAAGAGCATACCGTTGAGGAACACGAGATAGTTACCCGCTGAATGCAGCTCCTCACCCGATAGAAGAGTCATATCTGTAGCGAGCACCTAGTTTAGTCTGATACGTTCATCACAACGGACAGTGATACGAATACCTTCAACTCCCAGATTGAAAGCAATCCTTCGTATGGGTGACTCGTCCTCATCGGTGGTAATGTGCGTCAGGAGCGCCAAGTTCTTTACCAGACCGCAAGATTCACCTTCAGGTGTGTCCGATGGGCAAAGCATGCCCCACTGCGAAGGCTGAAGTGAACGCGGACCGCTTACTTTGCGGGTCTTTTCGAATTGAGACGAGATCTTGGTCATCATGCCCAGTGCCGCAATGAACGAAAGTCGAGACAAGACCTAGTGCAGTTGGTGTGTTAGCGCCGTGCATCGAAGGGTGCCCCAGTGGACAGTAGCAGATCTGCACTCACCTGAGTGATGCCTGCACGTTCCATCCTGAATCGCTTGAGGTTCCAATTACCAGTAGAAATAGAGCGTGAGAGAGCATTGGAAATGGTATCCGCACGAATGCAATTGTAAATATCGAACTCAGCTGCCCGGTTCTGCTTCGAGAGCACTGCATCGGCCTGACGCTTGAGATCGGTGTTGAATTTCTTGAAAGTATCCTCAAATAGGAGCGACAGTAGAGAGCCCGCCCTAAATAGACAATCAATTAGTACCTCACGCCCCAGTGCAGAGAAGTGTAAACGTACAACTCGAGACGCTTGTTACCGTAGTAATCCTTGTCGTCCATTGTTGATGGATCACGCATAGCCAACAAGATTCGTCGGATGATCAGACCGACATAGATTCCTTTCACTCGGAAATTGAAGTTGACCACTGGGATGTGTGATAGGATGACACTCGCAAGGATGTGGCGGCCTTCCTCGACCTGCACATCCTCGTGTTACACAAACTGACCTTTCAAATGCAAGATGAAAGCAGCTCACCTTGGGCTTGGGTTTTCGCTGCTGGTGGTGTTGCTTGACACGATTGCCAATATACTCCAGAGCTTGATTCTGAGTGAAAATCTGCAATCGAGAACACTCTTCGATGGAAGAAGACATTTTGTCGGCGTAGTAAGAGTCGCTGCCCACAAGCTGAACGACCTCTTGATCGGTCTCCACACCCAAGGCCTATGCACACAGAGTTCAGGTCACATATAGAAGTAACACCACAATAAGGCTAAATGAACGCACCTTCATCAACACGACTATTGGGATATCTTCTGAGAGAGCGTTGAGCGTGAGGTAAATTCGTCCATTATTCACATAGATTTGCGTCCTACTCTTGCGCTCATGGGTCGAACTGTGAACGTAAACCAGCCATCAGCACGCTTGAATTTGCCAGGAACTCGATACTGATGCATACCTCATTACACTTGCCGATACGGCCCCATTCTTGTCGGTCTCGACAATGATACGATTCTTTGACAGCTGCTCCTGAATCAACATGACGCGCTCCACTCCTTTGACAACAAAGTATCCTCCTGCATTGGATCATCAAGTCAAGCCATCGAGTTAATACACATATGGAATCCCCACAAAAGGTGAAATGGTACCGGGGTCGAGTGGACACTCTTTCAGTCGCGCCAGCTCCTGCTCGTTCTTGCCTGTGAGTACGCATTTACACGACTTGAGCATGATGGGCATGCGTCCGATCGTGACTCCCTTCTTAATCACGATCTGCTTGGCGCGTGTGTATTCGATGTCCACCATGATCGGCGCGGAATAGGTGATGTCCCGCAGTCGACACTGTTGTGGAGTGATGGCCACCGGTACCAGATCTTCATCCACCGTCGGCTGTCCCACGTAGATGTTCTTGTACCTGCATCCACAAGACATCATTGTTGTGTTAACACAGTGACAAGTCCAGCGAACGCGCGCATTGCAGCCGGCTCCGCGCTCGCAGCGACTGCATCGATGCGCCGGTCCGGCCTATTCAGTGCAGCACGCCCGCGGCTGACGACAAAACAAGCCGCGTACCGGAGGAAGAAGGACGAGTCCTCATCACAGGTCACTTTGGCGTTGGCCTCCATGATCTTCTTGATCTCCACGTTGATGAAGTAGTTGAAGGAATCAATGTGCTGCTGCACCAGACCCCTCATCTTCAGGAACGCCGGCAGCAGCTTCCATTTGTCCTGCCCGTTCCCATTTGTTAAAAAAAGGCATCACCGCCCACAAGAGGGAAAAAATAATATGAAAAAGATGAGAATACAAACAAAAAGATTATTAGATTTGATTTCCGAAAAGGAAATTCTCTATGATTAAAACCATTCGTGGCAGGTTAATTTTAATTAAGAAGATTTAAAAAAATATTCTAAAATTAAAGATGAATTAAGAACACATTTTTTTCAAAATCACTTAATTAAAAAATAAATTGGAGATGGGGGTCGTACCTCTACGGTGGGGATGGGATCGGTGAGCTTGGTCCTGTCGAAGAGGTCCGGCAGCTCGGACCGCAAGCCCTCCATCTCTGCTCTGTCCTTCGCGCTACACAAAGAAATTCTGAAAGAAAATAAAATTCAAAAAGAAAAATAAAGAAATGCTAAATTAATTCTTTGCATTCCTTGGCTTTTCCCGCCAAATGTAAACGAACAACAAAAGATTAAATTTCCAAAAAGGGAATTAAAAGCGAAATTATATTTGTTATCACGCGCCATGGCTACGGCGCAGCGCACGATCAAACCCATTGATCGTGCGTCGGTGCATCGCATCTGCTCGGGGCAGGTGGTCATCGATCTTGCCGGCGCTGTAAAAGAGCTCGTCGAAAATGCTGTCGATGCAAACGCCACCAATGTCGGTGCGTTATTTTTTTATTTTTTTTTTATCTACGTATTACAATAAATCCAAAAATCCAAAATAAAATTTTGTAATTTTATATAAATTTTTTAAAAGAGCCTGATATTTAAAAATAATTTTAGTAAATAAACCAAATAAAACACTGTTTGAATATATTTTTTAACAATTTCTTTTTCCCCACAGAGGTGCGCCTGCGGAATTATGGTGAGTCCTGCGTCGAAGTGAGCGACAACGGACACGGAATCGATCCTTCCAACTACTCCATCGTCGGTAGGCATTGATGCATGCCACACGTTCACTCATTGTTGTTGCACGTGTCGCAGAGTGCTGATGGTCGCGGCGGCATTGATGAGGAAGAAACGACTGATATCCTATATGTGTGTGCGTGTGTGTGTGTGTGTCTCTTTGCCTTCTTCTCTTTCCCAATCTTGAATGTATCCCATGCATCAAGCCAAGAAGCACTGCACATCCAAATTGCGGGCATTCGATGATCTCCAGTGGGTCAGCACGTTTGGCTTCCGAGGCGAAGCGCTGAGCTCGCTGTGCGCTCTCTCCAAGCTGTCCATTTGCACCCGTACTGCTGATCAGGTGATGATTCTGGCCGATCATTTTTTTTCGAATGAGAGCGCTTGCACTAACTCAATGGAATGCCGTCGGCAGACTGTGGGAACGCTATTGGTGTACGACCACAATGGCAATCTGATCAGCCAGACACCCAAGGCGAGAAGCGTGGGCACCACCATAACTCTGCTAGAACTCTTTGCCACACTTCCTGTGCGGTACGATTTGCATCTTGCTCTCTCCCCTTGCGTGCTTGTTGTCTCAAGTTCATTCTCGGTTTAATCAGACAAAAGGAGTTCAAGCGTAACATCAAGCGGGAGTTCTCACGATTGGTGAATCTGCTCCAGGCCTATGCAATGATCACCGACAATGTGCGCATAACTTGCCACAACCAGAAGGAAAAGGGGTAAGAGCCCTTCTTCCTTTTATCCTGATCACTTCAGCTGAAGTTCACTTCTTATTGGGATGTCCCAATAGTCCCTGTAATCGAGTACTGGGCACTAGCGGCAGCGGCCTCAAGGACAACATTATCAACGTGTTCGGACCTAAACTCATGCAACACATCATGCCTATCGACCTGCCCAACATCTCTTATCTCAACCGCAAACAAAAGGACAAGTCTTTTGGGTATTGATGAACTGAGTTGCTTTTGTTCACAGTGCCCTAGGCCTTACTAACCTGATTATTAGGGTGAGCGGGTACATTTCGAAACCAACCCGGGGGACGGGACGCAACACAGGCGACAGGCAGTTTATGTACATCAACAAGCGACCAGTGGACCATTCCAAGTTCGTAAAGGTGGCCCTAAACTGTGCAGTTGCGATCGATATGGCTATTAACATATCTGATACGTTGTGTTAACATAGATCATAAATGACGTGTACCGCCAAGCGAATCCGGGACAGTGTGCTATCTTTGTTCTGAACTTCACGTTCGAAACGGGTACGTTCCAGGTGAATCCACTGCCATAACCCAGATTTCCTTAGCTTTCCTCTCCAAGATTCCTACGATGTAAATGTGACACCTGACAAGCGGACCATCATGCTTCATGATGAGATAGAGATATTGGAAGCTTTACGGGTACTCGTTTTCAACTTTGATCTTCCGTTCCCACTCATCCAACCCAGCTCACTACAATCCTCTTTGTCTGATCTGCAGGCTGCACTCGCAAAGTTTTATGGCATATCGGATGCGCACAGTTACACTGTTAATACTGAGCCATTGAAGATGTTGGACAGCAGCAAAGATGGTGATGATGAAGATGCATTCTACAATCAAAAAACGAGCTTTACCCCGACCAAGGCTAAGGAGATTTCGTCCAGCCCGAGCCAGAGGCCCTTCACTGGCGGCATTCGGCCAAACTCACAGAGAACGAGAGCGCCTGCTCCCTTACCAAAGTCCCATCAACAAGCTGTATTTCTCAAGAAGGAGGAAATGGAAGACGACGAAGACGACAGAGCTCTAGGCACAGCGTCATCACAGGCGGTATACGGATCGCAGGAGGAGGAGCTCCTTACTCCGCCGTGTATACTTGACGAGCTTCAGGATGACTCGCAATACGATACGCCTAGCACGCACACTGAAAATGAAGAGATCGATCAGGATCCGGCCGACAAGCTAAGAACGAGCGGCCCGCTTAGTGCATTCGCCTTCCCTGCTTCTAATTCTCCCAAGTCTAGTCCCAGGTGCGACACCACTATTACTTCTAGATAGCCTTCGAAATCTTCAACAGTAGTACTCATGCTCTTGATCTCACACCACGTCAGGCGCACACCCAGAGCCAGCGTTCTTGATAAGTTCAGAAAACTGAGAGGCTCCTCGCAGTCACCCTCAGCATCACCGATTGCAGAAACTGCTCCTTCCAACTCGGCAAAACCCGCTGTACCGGAGAGGAGCAAAGCAATGCTGACCAAGATCAGCAGCGCAGAAGACATATTCACTCAATTTGCCCTTGGTAGCCCAGCTAGCAGCCCTGCTAACCTAAGGTTCCCTGAGTTGTCTCGATTGATCTCAATAGTTGAGATACTAACGAAACCCTTTTCAGGTTGTCATTCAAGCGCAAACGATCATCAGAAGCTCTCCGAGTCAGTGACGAGACTGAGATCTACTCGCTCACTGGTTGTATGGAAACCGAGCAAGTAGAAGAAGACGAGTACGTCAATGAGACACGCAGCTACGGGGAAGATCCTGTACTTCAAGACGACTTCAAGAGCCACGACCGGCGACCACACAAAAAGCAAAGAGCAAGTGATGTTCCCATCAAACCATACAAGGAAGATAGTGAAGAGAGTCAGGTAGTTTACCTTACCGACGCCCATCTGGAGCAAAAGGAAGACCCTGCACGAGAAGTTTATGGTATCGTGCAAGCTGTCCCCGTTGCCCTTTATAGAGTTGTTGCTCATTTCCTCCTCATACCAGAGCCAACCGTAACCTTTGATGTGAAAGTGTGGATGGCAAGGAACCAGCGCATGTTGGCGCGGAGAACCATCAAGAGCGAAGGAAAGGCAAGAGATAGTGAACCATCACAACATTCCGTGTTCAAGATCGGAGTGGGCGAATATCACGAGCAGACGCAAGTGGTTGGACCCTCTGTTGAGAGTACGGAGGACCCGAAGCACCCGAGCGAGCACGCCCAAGAAAACACCGCTGCTGAAGACGAACTGCGTCGAGTCTTCCAAAAGAGCTCCTTCAAGGAGATGGAGGTATGCGAATTGAGTGGAATGCATGAGCATCAGTTGTGGTTCTAACATCAAGGATAGGTTATCGGACAGTTCAACTTGGGTTTCATCATTGCCAGGCTGCACAATGATGTGTTTATAATCGATCAGCATGCTTCTGATGAGAAGTACAACTATGAGACGCTCCAGAGGACGACCGTCATAAACACACAGCCGCTGCTTGTGTACGTAGTTATATTGGCAACACAGTATCATGTGATGAGATTCCGAATGTGTTGCTTACCTGCAACTAATTCAGGCCGTTGAGCATGGAGCTGACGGCGGTAGAGGAGGGCATCATCATCGATAACATTGAGGTATTCCGCAAGAACGGATTCCATTTCGTGATCAATGAAGAGGCTCCGCCTCGACAGCAAGTCAAGTTGGCCTCCGTGCCCTTCTCTAAGAACAAGCAGTTTGGCGTAGAAGGTACATGCTCCGCTGTGTGAGTTCAAGAGGACACATGGCTGATCGTGGATGCAGATGTACACGAGCTAGTATGTCAGCTGGAAGAGCACCCAGGTATGATGTGTAGGCTGAGCAGAGTCTCAGCGATGTTTGCTTCGCGAGCATGCCGTTCGGCCATTATGATCGGTAAGAGCGGATGACTCCCCTGGAGCATAGTGCGGTACATTGACACACTTGCTATCGCCAGGCACGGCCCTCAGCAAGAAGGAGATGAAGCGAGTTCTAAACAACATGGCCAAACTCGAGAATCCTTGGAGCTGTCCTCACGGCCGCCCCACCATGCGTCACCTCTACGATATCTCTGCCGCTGTGTCGCGTCGGCCATCAAACTCTTCGTCTGCTTGGTGGCGCAACTCATCCTGGCGCTTGGAACTGCAGCGGTTCCGCCAGAACGATGACCTGAGGCGCACAGCGCCTGTAGCAACCCCGTCAACATGAGTTCAGTTGCAAACAACTTTCTTGTCCAGATCGCACTGATGCACAGCGGCTCACTTTGCCTTCTTCTGCTCGGTAGCCTTGGGGTTGCGCATGTGCTCGAAGGCCTTGAGCGTGCGGGCCATGCCTTCCTTGAGAGATACCTTGGGCTTGTAGCCTAGATCCCGCTTTGCCTTCTCGATGTTGAAGTACCTGTTGCGATTCCCCATCACTCTCGTTAGGCTCGATCGAGCAGAGAAACGTTGGCGATGGGACAAGGAAGGATGATCTACCCACCTGTGCGCGCCAGCGTTCACGACGCGGAAGTACGTGAATGTGGGATGAAGAGTGACGATAGGCGATAGGAGCCACACGAGCCAGTCCAACAGCAGAGCCAGGTAGTATGCCAGCCAATACGGCACCACTACCGTGGGCGTTGGGTAGTCCAGATTCTTCCAGATGTACTTGGCCATGTCCCAGAAGGGCGCCGGTTCATCATTGGTGATGAAGAAGGCCTGAAATCACAAACTATAGTTAGCTACACCCTTTCGGTCATCCTCAATGAAACACTGGTCATTCATGCTGGCGGAATTGAAGGTTGAGATATACCTGACCGGCTACTTTGTCATTGCCCGGAACGAGGGCGTCCGCCGCAACTACGTGTGCGTAGGCGACGTTCTCGACGTAAGTCCAATCCATCAAGTTGCTGCCGTCTCCCTGGCAAAAGATAATGAGAATGGAGGTCAACACAGTGGACAACGCAGCGGGTCAGCAAGAGGTTCAAGTACGAGCTGGAACTTGGAATTGCCCTTCTGCGCGGCTTCGATGAATCCAGGCCAGCCCTGAACGTCGCCAGGACCGAAGATACCGGAGGGTCTGAGCGCCACGGTCAGCAATCCCTTCCTCCCGTTGGCCTTCAGCACGATGGCCTCGGCCTTTTCCTTGGTTATGGTGTAGCCATCCAGATGGGTCTTGCAATAGGGCAAGCTCTCGTCACCGCCTGCAAGAAAGGTTCAGGAGGCCTGTGGCGTGGACGAGGCGGAGGAATAAGTCATCACCTTTGATGTCACGACCGTCAAACACGACCGACGCCGATGAGGTGAAGATGAGCTGCTGCACACCAAGCTCTACGCAGGCGTCCACCACGTTCTGGGTTCCCACAACGTTAACTTGGTTGATCATCAATTCCCATCCATCCACATGCATAGCAATTGTAAGAGAGTGTCCATCATCATCATCATCATCATCAGCTTGAATGAACAAGCCGGTACCGGCGTAATAGAGCTGGTAGCCCCTGCCGTGAGGCGGAGAGGCCGTGTGAATGACCGTGGTGAGGCCCTTGAGTCCCTTCTTCAACGTGTCGATCTTGGTCACGTCAACTGCAGAAGTTCGCGTAAGTGTTGATCTTTTTTATCGATAAAAATGAACAAAATCTTTGTCGAAAATAAATATGAAAAAAGAAAGGTTGATGGACTAAAAAAGAATGAAACACGAAATAGAAAACGACCAACTGAAAAAAGAAGGGAAGGGCACCCTGAACGAACTCGACGCGGTCATCGGGGGTGGCAGGAGGGCGGATGTCGAGCACCCTGACGTGCTTCTCGCCTCGATTAAGGAGCTCATCTACGATCCACTTACCCAAGAAGCCCGTGCCTCCGATCACTCCGTAGTGCTGTCTCCCCCCCNAAAAAAGTCAGCACAACTAAAATCTCGATCGGGCAAATTGCGCGACATCTTGAATTCTGGTGATTCAACTTTTGTCTAATCAACTGAAATGCAGTTTTGTGCAATGAAAAGATGAATGCAATAATTACCTTGTCGGTGGCCATCTTTTCAATCTAGAGATGCAACACGAAAAAGAAAACTGGCTCTGTATTATTTTATTATGTGCCGACGAATTGCATTGCAACCAACTTTATTTTGGGATTACAGCACGACATCATCACAAACACCACGCGTACGGCACCACGATCCACCACGACCACCATGATCACCATCACCACTACAACACACATATACCTCCTCCTATTTCTCTGTGTTGACTTCGCCATCATCCTTACTGTTGTTCGTTTCCTTTGTCGTCCGCGTGGCGGTGCTGCCGCTCGTCCACGGTGCCGTGAGTCTAGAATACAGGATTGTTGAGTGCTCCTCATGTCTCAAAAGGAGAGGATAATCCTGATTCCGAGAGTTGGTGAGACGATGATGTTGAAGTTCCGACTCATCCATAGTAGTTCGTCCACTCGGCAAGCACAGCGGCGTTGTGTCCCTTGGCGCCAGTGATAGTGGAGGCCTTGCATACGAAGGAGTCGCCAAACTGCTTCACCAGAAGCCTCTCACCACCGACGGCCTCCACCACCGTGCATCGCTCACCATTGTACTTGGCCTGTAGCAGGAGATGAATGAAAGATGAGTCCATGAGTGTTGGTCATGGCCAAAATAGGTGTGCGCCGGTGTACCCTAAATGGAACTTCGAGCTGCTCCGCAAGATAGGAGTTGCGCAGTGCATCGAGCTCCACAGGATCAGCGCCCTGCAACCACACCTCAAGCGTTTCGTCATCTGCCAACTCCACTTTCTCTTCCGTTTCATCATCACTGTCATAATTCTCAGCCTGCCATAAGCATTGGTTGTTTGGTCAGTCCGTCAAGTACAGATCACAGAGGAACTTGATGTGAGACCAACCTTGGCAACATCGATTTCCCTCGCCACCTCGTCGGCGAAGTCACCACGTACGTCAGCCAGCTGAAGGAGGGCCGTTGTCAGAACTGTGGACACTTGGTTCCGTTCGTTGAACTCCCGCGCTGCTCTCGACAGCAGACTCATCTTTGCATCGACGTCAAGGTATCGATCAATGCGCGCTCGTGTGAGCGAATGCTTGACCTCTTCGACTTCCTCTTCGCCCGTTCTGCTCGGTGGCTGCTGTTCCTCTTCATCTTCGGAATCCTTGGCTTCCTCCTCTTCATCCTCATCCTCTTCGTCATCTTCCTGTTTTCTTGCCGTCAGCTTGCCCTTGCCTGCGACACCTCGTGCACCATTGTACAGACCCTTCGCTCCGAGTGCCTTGAACTCTCTTCCCTCACCTTCCTCCTCTCCGTCTTCCTCTTCTTCCCCTTCGTCCTCATCTTCGTCGTCCTCTTCCTCTCCCTCCTCCTCTTCCTTCCGCATGCGACGGCGCAGCGCTGCCGCTGTGCGTGTGCCCTTTCCTGCCTTCCCCGCCGCTCGGCCTGCCGCTTCGTCCTCGTCCTCCTCTTCCACTTCCACTAACTCAACTTCTTCCTCTTCTTCTTCCTCCTCCTCTTCCTCCTCTTCCTCGTCCTCTTCCCCGAGACTCTCCTCCTCCAGGTCCTCCTCCTCCGCCTCCGCTCCTGCGACCTTCCGCCGCTTCGCCGCCGCCGGCGCGTCGCCTTCCTCCTCCCCACCGGCGCCGCCTCCGCCGCCGGACGACGCCAGGAACTGTCGGCGTGGCTTCTTGCTCCCCGGCCCGAGCGCGAGCCCGCCGGTTCCCTGCGACTGACTGTCCTCCAG
>CDEZ01020309.1:0-25508 GCA_000826365.1 Acanthamoeba royreba
GGGGGGGGGGTGAGGCGTGGGGACTGTAGCTACAAGAGAATGTAGAGAGGAGGAGGGGACCTGCACAGGTATGTGTGGACTGCCTGTTCCGCCCCGGCGGAATTTGGTGGTGGGGGGATCGGGAAGGAGGAAAGGGGCAAGTATCCGGCACAACAGGAGAAGGGAGAGAGACCGCGATGGCAGCGCTCTAAGAACACACAAATAGCAAATAAATATATACTCTCTCGTAGCAGGAACGAATTATCATCACTGCGCAAGGAGGGACGCAGGAGAAGAAGTGAGTCGAGTCCACCGCTTGCCGCCCCCTACCAGAGCATCTACGAATTGTGAAATGGCCTCAGTAGTGAGGTCTCCCTGAGTAGAGTGTGGTAAGAAGAAGCTGAGCGAGGACGCATGGTTCACTCACGTACCTCGTGAGCCACGGTTCGGCCTTTCTTGGGATTCCAAACGACAAGTTGTGGCGTTGTTTCCTGTACTCCCTCTAGTAGTGCGTGCTAACGCAGGAACATTGCGTTAGCATCACATGTGGGGGATCAAGACCAGTGGTGTTACCTTGAACGCCTTCTGTTTATCGTCGTGAGCAACGACGAATACGAATCGATCGTTACTGTACTTGAGGTTAAGTGCCTTGAGTGCGGCTAAAGTCTCCTTATCTCCTGCAGTTACAATACAGCAAGTGAGGCAAAGAAAAGAAAGAAAACGAGCGAGCTAACCTACCAAGCTGATCCTGAGGAAGAAAAACTATGGCGCATAGGACACTCGATTCCAACGGGCAAAGGTTAGCGAGCGACTCCGTGGTAAGTTCGTGAACTTCTCCGGAATCCGCAGCCGTAGATCGGGCCTGACCGAATGGCGAACTGGCGTGTGGTCGCGCGAACTTGGTGAGCCACCTGAAAGAAAATGACAGATCAACGTTAAATCTACACGGTATGCTAATAGTTGCGTGGTGCGGAGGGACTCACTTGCGTAACTCCAAGAACGATATAGAATCCTCCTTGTAGGCCGTCACTTTGGCAGGTTCTTTCACAACTACGGTGGGATACTAACAGAAGAACATATTAGCCTAAACGGGTGTCCGGTACTTGATGGGCAGGAAGAGAGGCGTACCTTGTCTCCGATAATGGAAGCATATTCTTGGATGATGGGCTCTGCGTCAGCCGTAGACGTACGAACAAGACCGAATGAGAAATGATCCTTGAAATCTCGAGATAAGGCGGAATAAATAAACGGAGTGGCAGATTTCCTAATAATTGGCGGCCAGAGTATGTAAATTGGTTTGGACTTCTCACGCAGAGGTGGCGCAGGATACGAACTTGTCCGTGAACAGGAGCACACAAGTCGGCGAAGAAGGTCCCAAGCAAAGCTCGGAGTATTGAGCGTAGCTGTTCAATTCCTTCACGAAGGAAGGCAGCACCTAAATGGCGTGGCCGTTTAATGTAAGACACAAGATAACTGGGTCATGAATTCGTACTTTGAGTGCCCATTGAGCGATTCCGTCCGAATGGCGAGGTCCCTTGTACTCTTCGGGCTCAACGTGAGGCTTGTCGCCGGGAGGGAAGAGGAAAATTGTGGGAAATCCCTGTTCAGCGTGCGTGGACATGAGGCTGTGAGATGAGATGAAAGCATGTTGGTGCATGAGAGAGGGTTCGTACCCGAACATTGTACTTTCCTAGGAGACCTTGCTCTGCCGAGCCGTCCACAACACCTAGCTTAGCAATACCCCGTAGCCGCTTGGCAACGTCCTTGTACGCCGGGGCAAGCTTATGACAATGTCCGCCTAGAAGTCATAAGTAATTACGTCAAAATATCGTGCTTGCTAGCAAGGCGGGTAGAAGCGGCACGTGCATGAAGTCGAGAAGAATTGGACAATCCAAATGCTATTTTCATCATTTAGCACGGTGGACTCAAAATTTTTCTCATTGAGAACGGTGATATCACCTCGGTCATCATACAGCCGCTCTTGATTCCGCTGGAAGGAGTTTATCGGTGAGCAATGTCTCGTGCTTATTCAAAAATATGCGTATCTACCTGCTGTTGTTGATGTTGCTGTTGTTGTTGTTGTTGCTGCTGTTGTTGTTGACCGAACTGGAACCCACCCGGCATTCCGCCAAAACCACCAGGACCCATAGTGAAAGTAAAGTGAGCACCACCAGGACCGTGACCTCCAGAGCTGAAGAAATGCTCGAAAACATTGAAAGCGTCGTTGAATCTGTCCATGGAGATGGCCACACGTGACACGACAACGAGTTAATGCTGAAAGCTGAGCTGGCTTACATGCAAGGACTTACTTGAAGCCGGGTCCACCGCCTTGACCTTGCTTGAGTCCCTCCTCTCCGAAACGATCATACTTGGCTCGTGCGTCCGGATCTGCGAGCACCTGATAGGCTGGTCATAGCAATCCGGTTCAGAATGCAGGGTGGTACTCACTGCGTCAAGCGCGCATCAGGAACAGGATGAAAGGCGATTACCATTGCTTATCTCCACGAACATATCGCGACCCTCTGGGTTCTTGTCCGGGTGATACTTGACACTCAGCTTCTTGAAGGCCTTCTTGATTTGCGCTGCCGACGCGTCTTTCGGTACTCCCTTGATGGGGATGGCCATGCACAACACTGCAGAGTTAGTCGCGCTACATTTACCCTATATGGCTTTTATTGTTGATCTCAAAAACGAAAAAGCATATTTAAATTCACCCAGAGTGTTTCAATAGAATTAACCAATTAAATATTTTATAAATAAATAAATAAATAAATAAGAAATAAGAAAAGGCGTGGAGGGGACGAGCACGAGGACGTCGTAGTAGTTGCGCCCGGCAAGAGCCTCGGAAGGAGCGAAGGCCAGGAGAAGCACCAATGGCACGGCCACTGCCACAACCAAAGCGACCACCAAGGTGCACCTGTGCCCTCTTCGTTCCATCTCTTTAAATATATGGGTGGGTGGTGCGGTGCGTTCGTCAGCGGAACTGTTTGTTTTGTTTTTGGGCCCCAACGCAAAATCGAGACTCCTCGCGCAGAACACGTTGTGGCAATACTGCAGTACGACTAGGCGAGGAGAGAGAACACAACAGCTGCCGGTGAACACTGTGGCGGGCCAGCCAGCTTGGTATGTGTGGTTGTGCGTTTGCTGCATATCTCCACAGGCCACGCGGACGGCCTCCATTGGGCCACGTAGGGGGAGGCGTTTTCTTTTTTGTTTCTTTTTGTTTCTTGATACATATTTCTCATTCCACGGGCCATCCCTCCGAAATCGGGCAAAGGACGCGAGAGAAGTGGTGGCCTAGTCCACTAGTACCGGAGAGGAGTGCACTGCTCAGAGCCTCATGAGGAGAGCGACCCGCCTGCAGCGCGTGCTTCTTCCCCGCCACCACCCCCACCTCCGCCAGCAGCACACGTGCCTCCTTCGCGGGAGCACCATCGCCGCCTCCCCCCTCACCTCCGCTTCCGTTCCGCTCCGCCTTCGCCCCATGAACGGCGACGTCGTCCGCCCCCTCGCCACCACCGCCTCTGCCCCGCCCCCTGCTGCCGCCCCCTCCGGTACTCAAGTCCTGTGCACACGAAGGGTTTTATTTTCTCTTTTTAGTTCTTTTTTCTTCGGCCTCACGTTACTGGAAATGAAGAAAATATTATAATATATATTATATATGGAAGGGGGTGAGGTAGTGGTGGTGGTGATGGTGGTGGTGTGCCTTCCCCAGTCTGGTGCGCTTACCGTGTACACGTATATGCATACGTATCCCTAACAGGGCCGATTCGGGGGAGGCTCACGAAGGCCACCATGAACCAGGTGGGAGGCCCTCCCTCGCTGTCGTGGGTGGATGCATTCACGCGTGAATGTCCGCTTTTTCGGGCCAGAAGTGCAATCATTTGACACTGGATGTGTGTGTGACTAGGCCGTAGTGGAAGCAGCGTATGCAGTGCGCGGTGAATTGGTGATCAAGGCTGATCAGTACCAGCGCATGTTGGCCGATCCTGCTCAGCGGGACAATCTGCCCTTCAAGGAGATAATCTATTGCAACATCGGTAGAAATATGCCCTACCTTAGTTTGAGCGGATGGCCTCGCCTTACTTGTGTGTCGCTCAATTCATCGCCACCTTAGGAAATCCACAGCAGCTGCACCAGAAGCCTATCACTTTTTTCCGTCAAGTGTTATCGTGCATGGAGTACCCGACACTCGTTGAGCACCCTCTCGCGTCTCAGATCTTCCCGGAGGCATGTCTGACTGCGTGGAGTCAATCGCTACCTCGTCTAGACTGATACAATCTCAAACAGGACGTGGTATCAAGGGCTAAACTTCTGTTGAGCAATTTTTCTGGCGGCACAGGAGCTTATTCGCATAGCAAGGGCGAACGTATTGTGCGTGAGCACGTTGCCGCCTTCCTCCACAAGCGTGACAACTATCCTGCTGATCCAGAGGCACTTGCCCACCTAACAATGTTAAGTGCGCATTGCATGCTTATCTTGAAATCATTGGCAGGACATCTTCCTCTCAGATGGCGCTTCCAGTTCCGTCAATAAGGCGCTCACCATTCTCATACAAGGCCCGAAGGATGGGGTAATCAGCTTTTGATGCACAATATAGCTCAATGCAGTAGATTTGTACTAATTTCCTTAAACGTCAGATCATGATCCCCATTCCGCAATATCCCCTGTACTCCGCAACCATCCCACTGCTGGGTGGCACCCAGCTGAATTATTACCTTAATGAAGAAAACTCATGGGGCCTCCAAGTATCCGAGCTCGAAACTCTTGTGGACGATGCCCACCGCAAGGGCGTTAGTGCGCGCGCTCTTGTAATCATCAATCCCGGTAACCCGACTGGCCAGTGCCTTTCCGAATCCAACATGCAAGAGGTACACCGCCAGCACACAAGTGCCCATTCTTTAATCCTTTGAAATGTCATAGTGTTTAAATCTATTTATTATTTGTTGTCGCAGGTAATCGATTTCTGCCATCGTCGGGGTATCGTGTTATTGGCAGATGAAGTCTACCAGACCAACGCGTATACCAAACCGTGGGTTTCATTCAAGAAGGTTCTACGCGATATGGGACCCAAGTATAAGGATACCGAGCTTATTTCTTTCCACTCAGTCTCCAAGGGTGTTATTGGCGAGTGCGTAGCGCATCTCTCAGTCTTATTTCACGTATTTGACTCAGACATTATACAGATGTGGTCACCGTGGTGGTTTCATGGAACTAATTGGAATTGATGAAGAGGTGAAACAGCAGTTCTACAAGCTTGCTTCCATCTCTCTTTGTCCTAACTTGGTCCGTCTACCAAAATTCAAGCCCCTGTACGCTGGCGCTGGCACCACTGACGCAAATGATGCGTTTTATGGAGTAGGTCGGACAAGTTGTGGTTGACTTGATGGTCCGACCCCCGGTGCCTGGTGACCCCTCCCACGACCTTTACCACAAGGAGACCACGGAGATATTCCAGTCCCTTAAACGTCGTGCTCTTCGCTTGACCAAGGCCTTCAATCAACTTGTAAGTCGCTCCATCAGGAAGCAATATGCCGCATACTCATTCCTTTCCCTCTTCGTTTCTACAGGAGGGAGTTACCTGCAACGAAGCCGAGGGGGCAATGTATCTCTTCCCCCGCGTCCGTCTTCCCAAGAACGCGGTAGCGGTATGCACTTCTGCGTGTTGGAATCGTTGTCCACACTGCTGACAGCTATGCGTAGGAAGCGTTGAAACACAACAAGACCCCGGATTCATTCTACTGCCTCTCCCTCCTTGACCACACCGGTATATCTCCCCTCGGTACATGCTGGATGAACCAATCACTCATTCCATTAACAGGCATCTGCGTGGTGCCGGGTTCTGGATTCGGTCAAAAGGATGGTACTTTCCATTTCCGCACCACCTTCTTGCCCCCCGAGGACAAGGTAACGTTCCTTCTGCTACCAGCCATGTTTGGTTGGCTGAAAGGAAATTCTCTCAGATCGACACCGTGGTGGAAGCGATCGCCAAGTTCCATCATAACTTCATGCAGCAATATCGTGACTAGCCACCTCTTGAGGGTCAACCATATTAAGAAGAATATAGTGGAGCAAGATTACGAGAAAGCAACTAGCTGAGTTAAAGGACGATGGTGATCTTTACAAAGAATTGGGCGTGTGGTTGGTTATCTCAGGAACCGCTGGGGCACCAGTGCTGCTGCTCACGGGCGAAGAAGACGACGATATGGCTGCTTCACTCGCTGAGTTGTTGGGATGCCGCTGCTTTCTGTTCTCGCTAAGCTTCCTGAGTTGAAGGAGGCGTTCGATCTCTGAGTCCGTCACTCCCATAATCTCAAAATCCTTCAATCGGTTCTTGATGATGTCTTCCTTCTTCATCCCCTCCTCAACTGCCCCCGGGGGCGTTCGCATTTCTGGCCGCTCCCGGGCGTACACCAACAGTTGCAGCATCTTGAGGGAATCGGGGTCAGAGCTGAGTTAGTCTTTGTGCCAGGCAGAACTTAAACATGATCCGCGTACCATAACAACGATCTCTGGAATCTCTCCCTCCATGATCCATTCTCCTCGTCCAGATGTGGAGGCGAGGAAATGTCGTGTCCATTTCCAGTTATCAGACGCCTTCTCTGTTCGATACTCGCGCGCTACTGGATGCCATTGATACTGGATCGTCCCGCTCTTCTCAGAACCCGAGCACTCCACTTCGAGCTTTTCTGGCTTACCTTTACTACAGCGGTAGAAGATCCTGGTGGATACCACTCTATCCACACTCCATTCCACTTACCCCGCCCGAAGTTCTGTTCATCGCCCTGCTAAAGTTGGGTTTGAGTTGTCGGCAGAAAAGATGAAGCAGATGGTCCACTTATATACCTTGAGCACGGGATTGAAGCATTCGCCGTCCCAAGTATAAGAGATAGGTTGGTCCACACCACGGTCGGACTTAATTAAGCCCTTCGGCCAATAGTGCCACTCTTCTTCCCACGAGGTCTTGAGGATCCCGCCCTTGTAGCCCTCGAAATGAAGATACCGCAGCAATTCTCGCTGTATTCACCAGGGAACCCTCTCGTGAGATCGTAATCGGCCCTTGCACGAAGAACACGTACCCTTTCGGTTTCGTCGAGAGGAGATTCACTCGGATTGCGGAGATCTTGTTGAGAGATGCCTCCGAGAGCGAGCATCCATACGGCCGTCTCGACGCAATCATCTGTACCTAAAGCAAACGCGCGCTCCTATTTGACCGATTCCACAGCGTTATGAGGTGTGCCTAAGCAAAGGGCAATGAGTAAGGAGCAACCTGTGGACACGAGGTAAGAATGAAAAAATTGGGAATGAACTGGTGAAGATTCTTTTCGCTCCCCGTTGTGGGCGACTGCTGCGACTTGGTGTTCCTGCATGGACTAGTATGATCACAGTGCACCAAAGAACCATGTGACGGACGTTCATACCTAGAGGGACTTACAGCAGAGCCGAAGTTATCTGGGGTTGAAGCACTGTTGGTAATCTTTTTACGAGTGCGTGGAGTTTTCACCATGCGAAGGAGCGCATTATGAGCTCGGCGAGTGGTGTTGTTTCCCGATTCCATCCCGGCCATCGATCGAGAAACTCGCTTAAGCTCTTCTCGGTGCACTCGAATGCGCGGTTCTACGCCAGATGTGTTCTGCGAACAAGCGCGTGTGAGGGACGTCAATCCACAATCCAGATTCAAGCAGGACTCACCTCGTCTTTATAGTAAGAAAAGGTTTCGTTCGTCAGAACGAACCATCGCCGTTGGTCAGCGTTGATCTTAGTGAGCCATCCCTCCAAATACACCTCTTCTTGTCGAATCAAGGTCTCCCCCACTGCAGATATGACCATAGCTGGGGCGGCTGTTTTTATATAAAACGTGAGCATGCTGCGTGAGGCCAGACTTATTTGTGGAGGATCCGTACAGACAGCCTCGGCAAGGATCTCCTCAGAACGATTGTGCAACAGCCGATGCTCCGCAAAGGAAGCCTTTCGCGCACGACCTTGGGTATTTTCTGACTCAAATTCGGCGCTCAATCTACCTCGCAGCTTTCTGCTCGGCCATGGGGTATCACTCCCATCAGCGATATGTCTGGTCAGGAATGTGGGGAGAAAATGGAATGTACTGTGGCTTGGCAGATATCAGGCTACGCTTCTGTGTCAGAGCCTCTCCGGTGACGGGCTCGGCTTTGGGATCGCTGGACCGCTTCGTACTCGCTGCCCATGCTCGCCGCCGAGGTGCTGCGTCCTCTTCACTTGATGTGCGCGCACGTGTGTTCTTCTCTGTGTCTATAACATCCTGTTTCCGCGTACCAACCGTACCTGGTGAGTGCGTTGCATGTCTAACAAAGTGGCACGTCCTCGTTTGTGGCAGATGAAAGGAGGACAGCTGGGTGAAAGTAGGGTACCATGGAAAAAGTGGCGTGAGGGTGGGTCGGAGAGAGTGACCCAGAGCCCAAGGAATGATGAAGAGAGTTCTGGCCCCGCCTCACTTGAAGGGATGGGAGGCTAGTGTCGTCATTACTCTCTTTTCGCTGATTACTATCTGAGGACGCACTCATCATCCCTCCCGATGACACAAGTCGGCCATCTCGTCGTCCTACAATGACGCTTCCTCCTCGTCGGGTGGTCCCTTCCTCTCCATTGGAAAGAAATGAGGGTGAGGGGCTGACGGGGAAGAAAGAATGGGTCGACGGAGTCATGTAGGAGGGTGAAGGTGTAGTAAGAGAGGAGGAGGGAGATGTGGTGGCGGAGAAAGAGGCCGAGGAAGCGGGAGATGAAGAGGCAGAAGTGAATGGAGACGATTGCCCATTAGAGAGGACGACCGCATCCTGTTGTTCCATCATGGCAGTCTCGCCTGTTTGAAGCCACAGTTAGCAGACCGAGGCTCCAAGCTATTGACGACTCTTCTGAGGCGCCAGTGCCAGGGAGGGCCGGAAGGAGGAGCGCGCAGTCAGGGTTGTTGCCCTTGCTGATAACGATTTAGGCCTAGTTGACTCCCTAATAACCTGAGAGAGTCAAGAAACTCTCTGGGGCGATAAGGCGAAAGGATAACCCTCGCTTTAGGTAAGCTATCTTGAAATGGAAACCACCTTGTTTAGCGGTAAGCGTTTTAATAGCAACTGGGGCCTCAGTTATACGAGGTGTATTGACAACGGGGCGGTAAAGGTACCGCTGCTTTAGATCACGGTTGTTCTCGTGTACCGCTGGTTAATATATCTTGAGAGGTGGATCGGTGGGCTGCTTGTGCGCGTCATAGAGCGCGACAAGCTGTGCTTCGTAGCGAGAGTAGAGATGGGCTATCTCTTCCTCCGTGGGGGCGGCTTTTTGAGTGACCTCAATGGGTGCGCCCACCACAACATGTACTGGGCGGCTCTCCTGCAAAGAAATCACATGTGAGAAGGCTACTCATACGATGCTTGCTTATGGGATTACCGGAGCGGGAGTGCCAAATATGCCCCAGAAAACAGTGAGAGGGAACCCGAGCATCCTGGACCATCGTAGGCGTTGCTCACGCATAAATGGAACCTGCCACCAGGTAATGCGAATGAGCCCAACGCCGGATGAGCATTGCCAGCGCTCTAGAGGGAACGTGCCTGATGAAAGAGGGATGTCTCTCCGAACCCGTACATGGGAACAATCGGCGTACCGTTCTGGACAGCCAGCTTGAGGAATCCTCTCCTTCAGAAACGACGCAACGCAAGTAATGAGAGTCATCTAAAGGCAAGAAACGCTGCAGTAGTACCTCGCCTTCAGCAGGATCGCCTGTTCAGTGGGTGAAGAAAGGATGGCCTCAGCCAGCCCCCCAGGAATTACAACGATGCTATGCCCGGCCTTGATGCTCTCGTTGGCTGCCTCTGCCGTGGCGGAGATGCCACCAATCCAGTGGATGAAATGGCCAGCCCCAGGTAACATGAGCAGCGGGGTGGCGACTAGGACTGCGAGGGAAATAAGATCAGATGAGTTGTCTCAGGCTACGAGTTGGGAGAGCACAAGACTTCCGTACTTCGCCAAGATATTTGAGGAAAGAGATCCCGGAACTGCTTGGAGATGAGGGCCGTCCACAATCCCCATGTCCTAATCGGCGGCTCAGTCACTGATCCCATATTTGAATATAAACGAACGATAACACGGACGTACCACAGGCCGTGTGGGGCGTACGTGAAAAGGTACCGTCTCGAAGGATCAAGTTCCTGCGGAGGCCAATTTGATGAGCTATCGAAGGCTTTTTAAGCTGGGAGAGGGGAGTGCAAATGCCTTAGTTCGCGTCACTGTAACGGGGAAGTAGTCCTCTTCTATCCACCGCCATAGGGGCAACCGCAGGAACGCCGGCCAAGTGCGAGTGTAACGACCCTAAGCGAATATGGAGATGGCGCATCATTGACTACGATTCTCACGCATCACTCCCCATAAACGTGCGCACCAGGGATGAGTCGAAGAAGGGGAACAGAGCTGTGTAAAGCCATCCAAAGTAGAGCAGCGTCCATGGACTGTTGCATTCGTTGCGGAATCATAGCACAGAGTCAGTCACTGTGCCTCTTGGGCGACAATCTTTCATCATCGCCAACAACCCCTCCAGCAGGACGGTACCTCCAAACCGGCCATAGGGCTCCCATCGCAGCATGGTAGGCAGTGAGCACTCCTAACGCGACCCACACCACCTACACCCATCCACCAGAGTTGTCTTCGAAATGAAATGCGTTTCGAGTTTTACCAAATAAGAAAAATGGAAAATGAAGTAAAGAACGAAAACGAAACAGAACTCGTCTTTTAAGAGTTGTTGTTCTTCTTCTTTCTTCAGGTGGTGGCGCACCTTCTTGGCGGGGTCGTCGGGCTTGCGTCGAACGGCGGAGGCGATGAACGCGAGGAGGATGAGGGCCGTGAGGGCCAAGTCATAGGGCAGACGACCCGTAAGGGGGAAGAGGGCGACGAGGGTCAGCACGCTCCACACTCCCCACACCCCCGGCAATACAGCCGAGATGAGCTCCAGCGCCACCAAGCTCGCCCACCACCGCCATGCCGGCGCGGGGGGCCGTGGGGCAGAAGAGATGGTGGGGGACGCTGGCGTTTCTGGTGGCACCTCCGCAGCGCCGCCTTTACCTTTGTTCCTCTTCATCCTCCGGAAGTAGTAGTGAGTGTTGTGGTTTTGTGTGTGGTGCACGAACCAGAAGCTCCCGAGCTTCTTCCGTAGAATCTCTGAGGAAATCCGTCAAATGATTGGTTGAACGGAACAATTACTCGGCGCATTTTGGATTGGTCAGACTTAAATTCGTTTCGGAAACCATTCTGTTCCTCAAAATTTCTCTAAACACAATTTGCGAATCTGAAAGGCGTTTAGCATTTTGTGTTTCTTTTTTCTCCGCTTTCCGGTGTTGTCCTGTTGTTCATCCCCTTCCCCCCTTGCGAGAGAGACATCCCACACACGACATGCCGACGGTTTCACTCAATCGAGACGAGCTCTTTGAGCGACTGGGCCAAACTTACAGTACTACCCTCCCTCTCCTCCCTGAAGCGTGGATGGATTGAAATAGATGTTTTGCATCACCACCCATTTCATTTCATTATTTCTTTGATTTGAATTTATTTTGGGTCTGCCCGCTCTTGCTGATTTGAGTTCTATTTTTTTCTTGAAAATTGTGTGTAGCCGATGAGGAATTCGATGACCTGTGCTTCCGTTTCGGCATCGAACTCGACGAAGTGGTACCGACCCCTCCTCGAAATAAAATTTATTAAATGAAACAATTAAAAATAAATAAAAAGAATATTTTCTAAATCCATGGTTGGGGGGCGGGGGTTGGTGTAGACGTCGGAGAAGGAGATCATCCAGAAGGAGCAGGGCAGCACCGCGGGTGCAGCCAACGCGTCGGAGGAGGTCATCTACAAGATCGACGTCCCCGCGAATAGGTACCCCCTACCTATTGCTCCTTCCTTTCTTGGAGTGGGCGCACACCCGCGCGGAACTCACTCGTGGCGGCGGCGGTGGTGATGGTGGACAGGTACGACCTGCTCTGCATGGAAGGCATTTCGCGTGCCCTGCGCATCTTCATTGGCAAGGAGGAGGCGCCTCTGTACACGGTCACCCCTGCCAAGGAGCGGGTTGTCACCAGCCCCACCGTACGTTGTCATGCTACGGGACTCAAGCCTCTCACGGCCAACGGGCACTCACTCTTCATGCGAATGATCAGGTCTCTGAAGTACGACCGTTCGTCGTGAGTGCCGTTCTACGCGGAATCACTTTCACGGATTCATCGTACAAAAGCTTCATTGACCTCCAGGAGAAGCTCCACCAGAACATTTGCAGGTTCTTCAAGTCCACCACAATCGGTCATACAAATGTTGGTTGACACGACCGTGCATGCTACAGGAAGCGAACATTGGTGTCGATCGGCACGCATGACTTGGATACCGTGGAGGGCCCTTTCACATACGAGGCCCGTAAGCCTCAGGATATCGTCTTTGTTCCCCTCAACATGACCGAGTCTCTTAATGGTGAGCAGCTCATGCAAAAGCTAGCTGTACGGGAGAATTTACAGTCTTTGCTCGTTGGATTTTACTTGAGAGGACTAACGAATGCAAAAACTGGTGATGTAGGTTGATAGCCACCTTAGGCATTACGTGCCAATTATCCGGGACTCCCCTGTTTATCCGGTGGTTGTAGATGCGAAGGGGCGTGTGCTCTCGCTCCCACCGATCATCAACAGTGACCATTCTAAGATCAAGCTTTCGACCAAGAATGTCTTCATCGAAATCACAGCCACTGATCTCACCAAGGCCAAGATTGTCCTCAATACTATGGTAGCTATGTTTTCTCAGTATTGCTCCTCTAAATACTCGTACGGCACATCTCTGTCAGGTACCTGGAATACTTCCATGCAGTACTTGCTTACCTGCGCTGCAGGGTCGAGGCGGTGACGGTAGTGGACGCCGCTGGTCATGAGCACACATATCCTGATCTATCGCAAAGAGAGGAGACTGCAGCAGTGGATTATATTAACAGCTCCATCGGCATAAATCTCCCCCCTGCAAAGGTGCGTTACTTCCGCCAATACTGGTCTACACCAATTGTGCTGATAGCCCGGATCACTAGATGGCTGATCTGCTGAAGAGAATGGGATTAACGGCGCGGCTGGCGAACGACGACAAGGATGTTGTAGTGCTGGTTCCTCCCACACGGAGCGATATCTTGCACGCGTGCGACATCATGGAAGATGTGGCCATCGCCTATGGCTACAATAACCTTACTCTCACCGTGCCGCGCACACCGACGGTAGCCAAGCAACAGCCTCTCAATAAGTTCACCGACCTCCTCCGCCATGAGATCGCTTTTGCGGGCTTCTCTGAGGCCTTCACCTTCTCTCTGGTACTTATTGCCTCGTACATCACAGGGTCTGAGGAATCTAACCATTTGCTCGGTGCGACAGTGCTCGACAAAGGAGAACTTCGCTATGCTTAACAGGAAGGACGACGAAAGTGCAGTGATTATCTCTAACCCGGCCACGCAAGAGTTCGAAGTCGGCCGCACCAGCCTCCTCATCGGCCTTCTCAAGTCTGTCGCGTCGAACAAGAACCAGGTGCTCCCTCCCGTTTGGCCATTCGCGGGAAGAGCCTTCTCACTAAATGGAGTACTCTTGTTGTTCTGCTACGTAACAGCCGCTTCCGTTGAAGATCTTCGAGATCTCGGATGTGCTTGTCAGGGACGGAGGCGTGGATGTGGGAGCACGAAATAAGAGGAACCTGGCCGCAGTGTATTACAACACATCACCAGGTTTCGAGGTGATTCACGGGCTCCTTGATCGCATTATGCTTGTTCTCTCGATCCCCTTCGACCGAGAGCATGGCTACCAAATTGTTCCATCGGAGGATACTGCCTTCTTCCCCGGTCGTCGAGCTGACATCTTCTGGCGGGAACAGAAGGTTGGCGTGCTCGGCGTCATCCACCCGCTGGTGCTCAAGCAGTTTGATCTGCCCTACCCGTGCTCCGCACTCGAACTCTTCATCGAGCCTTTCCTTCAACACAAGCTACGTCTTTCTGCTTCCTCCGTCCATAAGGCGGAAGAAGGCGAAGTGAGCCATTGAGCTAGCAATCATTGATCCAAAGGTGTCGAGTGATTGAATGCGGTTATTTATCCAACAATAAATAAGCAGTGGAAAGAGGTGAGGCGCGAAACTTCAGTGGACGGACAATTCCTTCGCGGGCGGTGCCTGAAGGTCGACGATAGCCTCTTCCTCTGGCTGGTCGCCTCGCGTAAGGTCAAGCGCTTGGAAGTTGCCCATCAGGAAGGCCGCAATCGCTTGCGGAGCTGTGCGCAGGCTTGATGAGCAAACAGTGTGACAACAGTAGCGGCTGGGAGTTTAGGGTACGAACCAGGGTGGTCTAAGCTTTCAAGATACATTTTGAGTGACACCGTCAAGGGTACCTAGAGGGGAAGTTAGCACTGACATATCAACCTGCATTGCCGTAGCAACTTACCGAAATGAGGGCTCCAACTATGCCCCAAACGGAACTCCAAAATAGAAGCGCAACTACAATAGTTACTGGCGGGATGTTCATCACTTTACCCAGCACTCTTGTTTCCACAAGCTGCGTCAAGGAAAACTAGACACGAACGACCAAAAAAAGTAAACACAAGAAAATCATGCTGATGGCAGCAATCGTTACCTGAGTTATGACAAGGATGGTGGTGATGAGAAGCAGCCGAACGACGACGGGACGCGGATCAAGGAAGATCAAGGGTATGGGCAGAACGAGCGAAATAGCAGGTCCCACATTGGGAATGTAACCCAGGGCAAAGGTCATCAGTCCCACAACGAAGCAGAAGTCGACCTCGAACACAAACAGAACGAACGTTGTGATAACGGCCGCCGTGAAAGATACAAGGCTATGGATCTGTCACCAGTGTTGCATAAGTGAAAGGTACGGGTGCGCAGAGGGCAAAGTAGGCGTACAAGAACATAGGTACGAATGTGCTTATCGATACGGTGGGCACGTCTGGCTTCAAGGGTGCGAGGATGATGGAGGAGCTGCTCCTCCTGATCTTCGAGATCGATGAGCATGTAGACGACGATGAGCAGCACGAGGATGAGTTCCGGGAAGCGGTTGAAGAGAAATTCGAGCACCTGCATCACGTAAGTGGTCATATCGAAGTCAGGCAGAAGCTCCTTGAGACGCTCCTTATCGTAACCCATGGTCTCGGCGAAGGAGATGAGCGAGTTGGTGAGGCGCTGGATGCGGAGGAGATAGTACTCCGAGTTGGCGAGGACGTCCTGGATGGTGAGGCCCAACACCAGGCACAGGAACAGCAGCGTGGCCGCGATCAGGCTCAGGATGATCAGGATCGACGCCCACTTGGGCAGCGCCAGCTTCACAGTGGAGCCCATGCACGTCATGGGTCGTCGTCCGCTGAGGTACTTGACGAGCGGCTGGAAGAGGTACACCAAAAACCGCGAGAGGACCAGCGGCACCATCAGGAACCGCAAGTACACCAGCATCGCCCCCAGCGCCAGCAGCGCCGCCATCATGAGGCTCCCCATGCGCAGTACCTCCGTCACATTCCGGGACTGCTCCTCGCTCTTGGCCTTTTCCTCCGCACTCTCCGCGATCGGTTGGTAGTAGTCCCCTCCTCCTCCTCCTCCGCCTCCGCCTCCGCCGCTTCCTCCTCCTCCAGTCGAGCCACTGCTGCCGTCGCCGCTCGCAGTTTGGTAGTAGCCGTCCCACGCATGGAACGGCCGCTGCTGCGCTTCAGCTAGAAACCGTAGCTTCTCCTCCTCCTCCTCCTTTGTCTGCGAGGAAGATGAGTTGTGATGTGGCGCGCTCCCGCCTGTGCGCTTGTGCATGTCTGATCTTCTTCTTCGCTCTCCCCCGGCGCTTTTCTACAATCGGAAGATTAACTGGTTGAAGAAATGGATGATGTCTCTACTGCCGGCAGATGTGTTGGTGGAGATGTGTGTGTATGTACAACGACGGCTAGTCCGCAGGAGCAGCGAGGAGGGAGAACCAACGAACACCACCACCGATGCGGGGGGGAGTTAGTAGTGCGGGCTCGGCTTCTGTTCTACGGCTTCTGTTTTGTCGGTAAACTTAAGGAAAAGTGAAAAGGAAAAGTATTTTCTTGATGAACTCCGGAACACCACAAAGTTCTATATGAATTTCCGAATAATTTTGAATTCGTTTTAAATATTTCAAAAAGGCGCCAAATACGAACGTTTCAACAACCCAGGCCCGCGGCGTGGGCGTTCGCAAGTGGGAGAACTCCCTGTGCACGAACATCCCACACGAGAGCACGAGGAGGCATCCGGCATGAACAAGCTTCTCTCCCGTCACAGTGAACACGAGCGGCACCAGGAGGAGGACGGGGAATGGGACGAGGCGCCTCCCCCGCCTGCCTTCTGCCAACGCATCAGCCCCGAGCAGATGGCGGAGCAGTCCCGTCGCCTCACCGAGGAGCAGCTCCGCAACCTCGACTTCTACCTCCGCGCCCATCCTGAAGGTGCCTCGCCCCTCCTCCCCAGCTGTCCCTCCCTTGGGATGGAGTACTGAGGTGCTTCCCTGCCCCACAGCTGCCGACCCCATCCGCAACAAGAAGGCCAAGAAGGTACGCTCTTGAGCCTTACCCTTATCCCTTTGATCAAGGGATGCACGCGGGCGATGAGATGACACTCCTCTATACACACTAGCGTAAGTTTTTGCCGCTGTGATGAGGGCCAATGGAGGAGTGGCGCAACGCTTCCACCTTACACACACATATCACACATGTACAAAGGAACACCAGGGTCCATGCTTCACCATCATCATCGCCTTCGCCATCGGGGAGCAGTGTGCGCGCCCGATGCAATCTCATTATCCTTCCCCGTTCCTCAGTTCTCTCGGGACTCTGTTGATAGGGAGAAAGGGAGAGAATAAAAAAAAGAGTCATGGAACTCACGATGACGATGGGGAGCCGCACAAAGTCTTGTTCGGCTCAAGAGTTTACCAGCTCCTCGCTGGAGAAGTTCTGTACATGATTATGGTGGAGGTGCGCACTTGAGCCGAGATAACAGTCTATGTTTAACTTCCCGACCTGCGGCTCGGCGCCATCGGCGGCGAGTTGGTTGCGCTGAAGCTGCTTGGCCTTGGATTTGGCGTCGTCTCCTTTCCAAGAGGTAAGCTTGCTGTGAAGCCGCTTGAGCGACTTGGTGTGCTTCTTCTTGATTATATTCTTTTGATCACTGGTACTCCACGTCGCATGCCGACGGTCTCTGGGGCCGCTGCTGGAAGCCTCCTTCGGTTCGTCTCTTCCGCGCAGCATCCGAACTAACGCAGGACGCAGGGTTACCATGCCCGGAAGAGCATGACGAGGAGCTTCGCCTGGTTCCGTGTGCGATCTCAGTCTTCCCTCCTTCTCTTCATCCTTTTGCGTGGCCGTCCTCGCTGCCGCCTCAGCCGCTGTAGCAGCCACGGATGCTCGCGGGCTTATGTTATCGAGGCACTCCTCTGAGTAAACATTGGCCAGAACGGCAGCAAGTATGGAATCGTAGCTCGATTTCCACTCGCCTTCTTCGACGTTGATTGGGTTCGGTGCTCCACAGGTGGATCCTCCTGCGCAGCCGGCCGCACTGGAGGCTTCGGTCACATTTAGAAAGCAGGCTGAGGAAAGGGAATTCGATGTCGCAGCATCAGTCCGGGGTTTGTCGAACGTGCTCACAGACCGAGATGAAGAGGAGAGGAAAAGCACTGTGCCACTGTCCCGAGCCCGTCTCAGTATTTCTAAAGAACAACTGTTTAGTGGCAGCACAGTAGTAGCCGTCAATGATGAACGCACCAGCTCGCTGCTTGCGGGACATCTCGCGCATAATCTTAAGCTTGGCCAGATCTTGCAGCCAGCTGTGTCTCTCCGAGGCAGAAGTCGCCGTGAAGCGCACAATCATCTGCCCACTTTGCGATACCATTCCAAACCGCAGGTGCTCTGTTCCAACCAAGCGTCACTTAATCGCGTTGAATATGAAACAGTTAGGTAGACCCGCACCATTAAGGTCTGCTATGGGGTGGAGTTGATTGATGTCGTAAGATGCAAGTAGCTTAAGTCGCGAATCCGGTAGGTTTGGGTCGCCCTTGGGTTTTGTGATAAGGAGGAGATCGCTGAAGAGTAAGACTTCGTAGGTGCCCTGCCGTCTTCTCGATGAATAAGAGCGTTTCGTAGGGCCTAAGTTGGAGGTCGCTGCTACAGCTTGGCAAATCTCCACCACCATGCTACCACTTCTAACAAACTTGCGGTTGGGCTGTACAATCTGTTTCCGCCATGGCAATCAGACTTGTGGCTGGGAGAGGTAAGGAACGGCTCTGTTTACCTGAAGTTTTGGTTGAAGTCGATATTGTATATCTATAGCACGTGCGATGTTCTCACTATCGCGCGCTCTCTTCTCGATAAACTCGGCAACTTGCGCCACTTGCTGCGCGGCCTTCTGTATATTGTTGTAGTCTCGATGGTCTGGCTCGGTTTTCTTGAGAAGTGAGTTAAGTAAAAGAAGGTATCGTGGAACTCTGATGTCAATCAAGGTCAGGTCCATTCAAGGAGAAGATAATCAATTCGGGAGGGGTTGGCGTACCTCTGTACAGGTTGGATAAGGAAGCTCTGGATCCCGAGTGAGCCTAATTTGTCTCGAAAGAGCAGAACCGACGGGTCCATTGACCAGGGTGCCTGAAGCACGATACAACAGATTTACATGCATGCTTGAATGCCGGTGGAGGGAAGAGGTAAAGTACATCGATGAATTGGGCAAACCGTGGGGAACTTCTCTTGCTCTCGGCTAACTCCCTGATCGCTTTGCTATAGTGCGCCACATACTGTGTGTACACCTTGAGAAAGAAGCTCTGTAGCAAGACTTCGTTAGTGTGTTCTCCACCTCCACCTCCAGGTGGTGATACGTACCAGCTGAAGAAATATGTCCCCCACTACTTGGTGCGGTCCCCACGCGTACACACGAGGTCGAAGTTGTTCCAAGACTTGTTCTGTATAGCCATAGATGACTTTGATGTCCTGATATATTCGTGAAGTACTGTCAAAGCAAGTATACAATCGCGATGGAAAGTGAAAGTTTACCCCATAGAGAGCCGAAAAACTACTGACGACACTTACTTCTTCCGACCAGTTTTGCATCTTCTTCAAATATACCTGGTGGAGTTGTGGGCGATTGAGGGAGTGTCCCATGAAGGTAAGACGACAATATTACCTGTACAAGAATCTGAAGGTTCTGTGCATATTCTTTCTCGGTATCATAGATCTCCTTTGCTACATGTTCCCTCATGCGAGCGTTCCTGGCTGTGTGCGAGCAGAATAAGATTAGTTGAATTGCAAGCGGTCTAGCATCATGGTAGCATACCTTTTACTTTGTAACTGCGTCGCGCACGCCACATCCTAAAGGTCGTCTGAATCTTGATCGCTGCAGCATGCAGCTGCGGTGAAGGAGCAAATGTTGCCACACTGGGTGTCTCCTCCACATTGGTTTCTGGTAGGATCAAATGCTTCGGAGCATGGCGGATGGTGGTTCCATAAGGGGACCGCTGCCTTGTTGAACGTACGTGTGGCCACTTGGCCAACGCCTTCGCAGCGCTATGGGCAGAGGAAGAGATGAGCTTGCATGCATACGCATGTTAGAATGGTCTCATCCATACCGAAGCCGGTGCGTGGCGCCAAGACATGGTATGCGCTGCTTGCAGCCCCAATGCTCCAACTGCTGAAGGAGCACCTGTTCCTGATCGGGAATGCGCAAGGGAAACCCGTCCTCTACCGCTCGCCTCTCCAGACTCTCCAGACAATCCCTGCAGCATCGAAACCAACCTACCGGTGAGCACACAATCACGGGTCATCTGCGCGGGAGCAGGGGTAGGTGCGCACAAGAGGTTGGGCAAGTGGGCGTGGTAGTAAAGCTCGTCCACCGTAAAGCGCGACGACGAGGGCAAGCCAAAGTCGGTTGCGCACGCGTGCAGGAAGCGGCGCAGTCGTGCGCGCTGCTGCAGCACGGGCGGCAGAGTCTCGGGCGAGGAAGGGCACGACGTCGGAGACGATGACCTGCCCGCGGCGGGCATGCTCTGCCTGAGAACCTCCATCAGGTGCGTCAGCCGTTCTCCATTCTTCAAAAGGCCACATAGACCTCCGCACGAGTCCCATGCAGGGAGGAGGCTGGTAGCAGTGGAAGAAGAGGAAGGGGAAGGAGATGAAGAAGGGGAAGTGGTGGGGGACGCGGGCGTGGAACATGCCGCGTTGGGGTCTTCGCCGATGACACGGGCGAGCCACACCCACACGGCCCACTCGCGCACGAGCAGCCACTCCACGTCCTCACGTTCCTCGCGGGAGGGTGGAGCGGGCCTCGAAAGGGACGGCGCGGGACTCGCCATGGTCGAGTAGCGGGGGAATAGCAGTGGAGTAGCTCGGTGGGTGGCGGAGTAGTAGCTCGGTGGGTGGTGTGATGCCTCGACGACTCTCCTCCTCCTGGAAGTTTCAGAGACAGAGAGGACCCCTGGGGCAGGTGTGTATGTGTACGTGTAGGTCACAACCACAACCACACCGTGGTGCTGTCGACCTAGCACACGGGGGAGGCGGCGTTCAAGTCACGCAACACGACCCTACGGGAGGAAAAGAATGAGTAGTAGTAGTAGTAGTAGTAGTAGTAGTCGCGGTTGTTGTTGGGTGCCTTCGCCGGTGTCTCACGTTTCACTGGGACCACGAAAGACCCTGGTGGTGGTCCCCCATTCTCGGTCTCTCATGCGCGCAAGTACAGCACCATATGCCACGCTATGGCGGTTCCGCATGGATTTCCTCCGCTTTCGTGGCTGCATACTGGTCATTCCGATCATACCTGGAATGTCTTCACTAAAACCACCATACAAGGAGAGATACTCCAGAATGGTTTTCCTGAATTCCAAAGCCATTAGCCAAACATTTCAGTCGTAATTGTCTCTTTTTACAGCAGCCGTGAAAGTCGTGTCCCTCAACCTCACTACGTAGCCGGCAACCCCCTCCCTTCTTGTGTCCTACCTTCTCTGGCGAACAAGGGGAGAGGCATGCCCAGACGAACCAAGCTCAGGAAGGTAAAGAAGCCAAAGAAGACCACCTTGCCGGCTACGCCAGGTCAGCGCCACGACAGAGCGGCGGAGGAGCAGGACCCGGTGCGGCAGCAGCAATGGAGTGACTACGCCAAGCGCCAGAGGCCGCCCGAGTCTGTTTTGCTCTCGCATGTGGCGAGACTCCCTGATGACCTCATCAAGGAGCCGGAGAACGGCAGAATAAGCGACGAGAGTACACTGAACTTCACTGACCTCAGCGCCCCATGCCCCACTGCAACTTGCCCCGAACCCGCCGATGGAGGAGAAGGAGTGCGGTGGCTGCGGGACTTTACTGCTGAGCTGAACAACATCTACGCACTCCCACTTGACAGCTCCGTGTCGTCAAGTTCGCCCGAGGGTCATCTGTTTCAGGAGCAAGGTGCCAGCTTGCCCCGGCACTTGGGAGGATACCAACGTTTGTCGATGATGAAGAGATGATTGAGGATTCCCTGAAACTGACAGTCTCCTTCGTCTCCTTCCATGTGGTGGCTCATCAGGAGTGTGGATCGTTCCCACAACGGGCGTCTACCTGATCAGCGTGCTTGTTCAGGCTAGCGGAGCGTCATCATTGAGCGCGGATGCATCAAGTGAGGAGGAAGAGAACGAAGATCTGGTGCAGGTGGTACTGCACTTTGATGGCACCAACCTTCCTTCGCCAGTAGAGGATCAAGGCGAAGATAGGGTACTCGAGTGGCGGTTCCCACCCCAGGGGTTGTGTGGGCCTCGACTGCGAGATGATCCGCATCAATGGTTGATGAACGTGATTGCCGATCGGCGTTACAGCAATACCAACTGGCTTGCCCTGGACGCTCAGCATAAGAGACGTCTGTCCAACTTCCAGCACTATGTGGCCGCCGAACAGAAACGGCGCCAACGATATGGCAAGCAGCAGTTTCACTTCTACAGGTGTGTCCTTTCTTTCATTGGCTGATCGGATCAATCGTAACTGCCAGCTGACCACTTCTGGGTGATCGCCGTATCACAGAATCGGTCAGATGCTTGATGAGAAATTCGAACAAAACAAACAAAAGCTTGCCGAAATGGAGGTGCAAGAAAGTGAGCGACAGAAGAAGCTCGCAGATGAGCGGCGCGCGATCGCTTCTCCAGCTGAGTTCTTTGGCCGCGTGTTCCGCCTCCGTCAGGGAGTTAGGATGCGCATCGGTCTGGTGGGCAGTTCAACCCTACAGCAGAAGAAGGGTACCGCCCACCTTGATAAACTTGATGCGGACGAGAGAAGTGACGCACCGGGTGTACAGAACACGGCACCGAGTATATCGTCAAGGTTGCTACAGCAATGATAGGAGATCTGACCAACTACACGGCCTTGGCTAACGGCCGCGAACTGCCCTTTGCTACGTCAAGTGGACCTAATTCCTTTGGTTGCTTCAAGACCGCGAAGGTAGCGAGCAATCATTCCTGTTCTGGCGCCAAGTGCTCATTTCGAAAGCTTGTAAACGCAGCGGTTCCGTACTGGAGAACAGCTGCTCCATCATATGAATGCCAAGCGCTATCACTTATCTCAGAACCAACCCACCGACAGTGCCGTTGATTCAGAGGCACCTTCTCCTTACCAGTGTCACCTTTGTTGGTGCGTACAACGTGAAAAAACGAAGAGATATATCAAGCTCTGGGTGACTGACTTTTGCTTTCAAGCAAACATTTCTCTTCAGAGGCTGCACTCAAGGCACACAGCAAGAGTAAGCGACACGTCAAGTGCGCCGTCTGTGACAAGCGATTTCTGAATGAGGAAGATGCACAAAGGCACCTCAAGAACAAGCATGAACGCGATCAACGCTATAAACAGGAAGGCAAGCGCTACACACCGTGTACGTGATTTGTTTGCTGGTTATGAAATCCTGCAGCTGAACGCGCCGGGTGTTATAGGGCCAGCAAAGGCTCCTTCCTTCTACTGGCCCCGCCCGAAGTTCTGTTGTGAAAAGGAGAAGTGTGGCAGACAGTTCATGACAACTGAACAGCTCGCGCATCATCACAAGGTAAGAAACACCATCCCACAGCAAGCGAAGTAACCACAGTCTAAATTGCTTCGTCAAGCTTGTGAAACACACCAGGTGTGTGCAGGAAGGCTGCACGCAGTTGTTCCACAAGAAGGCGGACATGTATAGGCACTTCAAGCAGAAGCATGATCTTGCTACGTACCAACAAGGTTCAACTCATAAAATACCCTGAAGCAATTGGAAATGGAAGGAAGAGCAGCCATTATATAACAGGCACGCGTGGTGATCCTCAGGACTTGTGGCGCGGCTTCAACAACAGCTCAGCCGCATCAAGCACCTTATGGAGCGTCAGCGATTTGGTAGCCTGAGGTGGGGAGAAAAGAAAGAGCGTGTGGAGATTAAACTTGCGCGCGCTCTAGGCATTCCCATCGAAGAGGTTCAACACTCCAAGGGCCTAGGTTATTACAAGTGACTAACTCAATTTTGTTGCATGCAATGGTGGTGCAGTACCGAAGTTCTCTTGCGGACAAACCGATGGTCACCGTGGGTTCCCAAATGGAGAAATCGCCAACCTCGCATTCGGTGATCAACGTTGTTCCTCCGAGAGGTAAGCCATATTCAGCTGCAGACGAAGTGCCCTAGGGCTCACTCTCCGACCTACAGCTGTGTGGGATCGCATGCAGAAAATTCGCACACTTCACGTCAGCGATGCTAGGTGAAGCTGGTCTATTTACTCCTTATGCCTTTCTCCCACTCACCACGCAATGACGTGCGCAGATGCGGGCCACATATCTCGTTCATTGAGCCCTTCGTGATGCCACAGCACTATCCGGAAGCCGCACTACTTCTCAAGGAGGCTCTTAGCAAGTTCATGCCGTTTGAAGTCACTCTTTCAGAGTACATTTACTGATACTTATGGTGACCACTGAATGTGCTGCTAAACCAGGACTGGCACAATGTACTTAGGATACATCGTCTCAACCACGAAAAGAGCACTACTATCTATCTCTACCCAGAAACCGAGAGGTCTGTCGAGAATATTATGCAGGAGGTCCTTAAGATTTTCCCTCAATGTACATATTTCTTCTGAGCCCTGCATGACACCTGTCCACTGACCACTTAATGAACAGGCAGCGATCTTCTCTCGCGCGGGTACTATGATTACCGAGGCAAATTTCACACGAGTTCGGATCTGAACTACCTCCCTCACTTTAGCCTTCGTAAGATTCCGCATGTACGTCCACCAGTGCAGAACCTGATGATGGGTCTGGCCTAAGTTCTATTGTTGTCCTGCGCAGACCCGTAACGATCTTCTGTACTCGGTGACAGAGCACTACGGAAATTTCTTTTGTGAGAATCCTGTCAAGTTCCTTTTCAAAGAGATATATATCCTGAACCGCATTAAGGGTGACCCATTTGAAGTGTGCCATGTAATTCCCCTCGGTATGTCCCTCCACACCGCTTCAGCTCTGTGTGCTGGTCCTGTGTTAACGCCACCTGAAGGTCCACCGGAGGTGCACACACAACCTTACTTTGGTCCGGGGAGCCCAGGCAGTTTCGGTACACCAGAGGGAAGCACTGCCCTTGGGCGCAGTGTACTGTTGGGAGGTACGCAAACACACTGGGCCTGGTTTTGGGCCAACCAACTGTAGACAATGCGACATTCACTCACTTCGCTCATATTGGCAGGGATCCCGCAAGGTTTAGATGAGAGCGTAGTGAGATCTGTATTCCAGTTGATGGACCTGGATCCAAAAGATGTAGAGGTGGTCAAGAATCCCGATGGCGCACGCCGTAGCTGCGCGGTAATAGAGCTCCAGACAGTCGACGACACTCGTCGTGCGCTGGACTCATTCGACTCGTACGTTTCCGCGAAGCGAGAGGAACTGGAGGCGTTGGGTCTGCAAGCTTCCACGCTTTACATCCGACATATGCCCAACATGGTCTTCCCGGGCCCGCCAGGCGACTGCTGTTCCATGCGCAACCTCAAGCGAGAGGACATCGATCCACCAGAGGAAATCAACGCCTTGGCGTGATTGTCGTGTTTCAGAAATTTCTAAATACTTTTATAAAAGAAATTTCCAATAATTTCCATCTGGATGTTTGGAATTTTTCGAAACTCAACTTCACACTCGAATCTGATCTTCATCTCGGGAGGGAGGCAGGAGGGACCATGAGCGTGCTGGGCCTCTCCTACGAGAACACCGACGAGGAGGGGGAGGTGGGGTCTCTGGTGGCCTACGAACCCCCGGAGGAGGAGCACCCCGGGGTGGAGGAGGAAGCGGCAGCGCAGGAGGTCGAGCAAGAAGAAGAAGAAGAAGAAGAGGGCGGCCCTTCCCCCAAGCGGCCACGGATCGAGAAAGAGAAGGAAAAGGAGGAGGAGGAGGCAGAGGATCGAGAGCGAACACCACCTCGGGACGAGGAGGAAGAAGAAGAAGAGGGAGAAGAAGGATGTGCAGCAGCAGCAGTAGTGGTGGTGGCCTCGGCAGACTTTGAGGACCAGTCCTTCTATCCTC
>CDEZ01020310.1:0-25503 GCA_000826365.1 Acanthamoeba royreba
GGGGGGGGGGTGAGGCGTGGGGACTGTAGCTACAAGAGAATGTAGAGAGGAGGAGGGGACCTGCACAGGTATGTGTGGACTGCCTGTTCCGCCCCGGCGGAATTTGGTGGTGGGGGGATCGGGAAGGAGGAAAGGGGCAAGTATCCGGCACAACAGGAGAAGGGAGAGAGACCGCGATGGCAGCGCTCTAAGAACACACAAATAGCAAATAAATATATACTCTCTCGTAGCAGGAACGAATTATCATCACTGCGCAAGGAGGGACGCAGGAGAAGAAGTGAGTCGAGTCCACCGCTTGCCGCCCCCTACCAGAGCATCTACGAATTGTGAAATGGCCTCAGTAGTGAGGTCTCCCTGAGTAGAGTGTGGTAAGAAGAAGCTGAGCGAGGACGCATGGTTCACTCACGTACCTCGTGAGCCACGGTTCGGCCTTTCTTGGGATTCCAAACGACAAGTTGTGGCGTTGTTTCCTGTACTCCCTCTAGTAGTGCGTGCTAACGCAGGAACATTGCGTTAGCATCACATGTGGGGGATCAAGACCAGTGGTGTTACCTTGAACGCCTTCTGTTTATCGTCGTGAGCAACGACGAATACGAATCGATCGTTACTGTACTTGAGGTTAAGTGCCTTGAGTGCGGCTAAAGTCTCCTTATCTCCTGCAGTTACAATACAGCAAGTGAGGCAAAGAAAAGAAAGAAAACGAGCGAGCTAACCTACCAAGCTGATCCTGAGGAAGAAAAACTATGGCGCATAGGACACTCGATTCCAACGGGCAAAGGTTAGCGAGCGACTCCGTGGTAAGTTCGTGAACTTCTCCGGAATCCGCAGCCGTAGATCGGGCCTGACCGAATGGCGAACTGGCGTGTGGTCGCGCGAACTTGGTGAGCCACCTGAAAGAAAATGACAGATCAACGTTAAATCTACACGGTATGCTAATAGTTGCGTGGTGCGGAGGGACTCACTTGCGTAACTCCAAGAACGATATAGAATCCTCCTTGTAGGCCGTCACTTTGGCAGGTTCTTTCACAACTACGGTGGGATACTAACAGAAGAACATATTAGCCTAAACGGGTGTCCGGTACTTGATGGGCAGGAAGAGAGGCGTACCTTGTCTCCGATAATGGAAGCATATTCTTGGATGATGGGCTCTGCGTCAGCCGTAGACGTACGAACAAGACCGAATGAGAAATGATCCTTGAAATCTCGAGATAAGGCGGAATAAATAAACGGAGTGGCAGATTTCCTAATAATTGGCGGCCAGAGTATGTAAATTGGTTTGGACTTCTCACGCAGAGGTGGCGCAGGATACGAACTTGTCCGTGAACAGGAGCACACAAGTCGGCGAAGAAGGTCCCAAGCAAAGCTCGGAGTATTGAGCGTAGCTGTTCAATTCCTTCACGAAGGAAGGCAGCACCTAAATGGCGTGGCCGTTTAATGTAAGACACAAGATAACTGGGTCATGAATTCGTACTTTGAGTGCCCATTGAGCGATTCCGTCCGAATGGCGAGGTCCCTTGTACTCTTCGGGCTCAACGTGAGGCTTGTCGCCGGGAGGGAAGAGGAAAATTGTGGGAAATCCCTGTTCAGCGTGCGTGGACATGAGGCTGTGAGATGAGATGAAAGCATGTTGGTGCATGAGAGAGGGTTCGTACCCGAACATTGTACTTTCCTAGGAGACCTTGCTCTGCCGAGCCGTCCACAACACCTAGCTTAGCAATACCCCGTAGCCGCTTGGCAACGTCCTTGTACGCCGGGGCAAGCTTATGACAATGTCCGCCTAGAAGTCATAAGTAATTACGTCAAAATATCGTGCTTGCTAGCAAGGCGGGTAGAAGCGGCACGTGCATGAAGTCGAGAAGAATTGGACAATCCAAATGCTATTTTCATCATTTAGCACGGTGGACTCAAAATTTTTCTCATTGAGAACGGTGATATCACCTCGGTCATCATACAGCCGCTCTTGATTCCGCTGGAAGGAGTTTATCGGTGAGCAATGTCTCGTGCTTATTCAAAAATATGCGTATCTACCTGCTGTTGTTGATGTTGCTGTTGTTGTTGTTGTTGCTGCTGTTGTTGTTGACCGAACTGGAACCCACCCGGCATTCCGCCAAAACCACCAGGACCCATAGTGAAAGTAAAGTGAGCACCACCAGGACCGTGACCTCCAGAGCTGAAGAAATGCTCGAAAACATTGAAAGCGTCGTTGAATCTGTCCATGGAGATGGCCACACGTGACACGACAACGAGTTAATGCTGAAAGCTGAGCTGGCTTACATGCAAGGACTTACTTGAAGCCGGGTCCACCGCCTTGACCTTGCTTGAGTCCCTCCTCTCCGAAACGATCATACTTGGCTCGTGCGTCCGGATCTGCGAGCACCTGATAGGCTGGTCATAGCAATCCGGTTCAGAATGCAGGGTGGTACTCACTGCGTCAAGCGCGCATCAGGAACAGGATGAAAGGCGATTACCATTGCTTATCTCCACGAACATATCGCGACCCTCTGGGTTCTTGTCCGGGTGATACTTGACACTCAGCTTCTTGAAGGCCTTCTTGATTTGCGCTGCCGACGCGTCTTTCGGTACTCCCTTGATGGGGATGGCCATGCACAACACTGCAGAGTTAGTCGCGCTACATTTACCCTATATGGCTTTTATTGTTGATCTCAAAAACGAAAAAGCATATTTAAATTCACCCAGAGTGTTTCAATAGAATTAACCAATTAAATATTTTATAAATAAATAAATAAATAAATAAGAAATAAGAAAAGGCGTGGAGGGGACGAGCACGAGGACGTCGTAGTAGTTGCGCCCGGCAAGAGCCTCGGAAGGAGCGAAGGCCAGGAGAAGCACCAATGGCACGGCCACTGCCACAACCAAAGCGACCACCAAGGTGCACCTGTGCCCTCTTCGTTCCATCTCTTTAAATATATGGGTGGGTGGTGCGGTGCGTTCGTCAGCGGAACTGTTTGTTTTGTTTTTGGGCCCCAACGCAAAATCGAGACTCCTCGCGCAGAACACGTTGTGGCAATACTGCAGTACGACTAGGCGAGGAGAGAGAACACAACAGCTGCCGGTGAACACTGTGGCGGGCCAGCCAGCTTGGTATGTGTGGTTGTGCGTTTGCTGCATATCTCCACAGGCCACGCGGACGGCCTCCATTGGGCCACGTAGGGGGAGGCGTTTTCTTTTTTGTTTCTTTTTGTTTCTTGATACATATTTCTCATTCCACGGGCCATCCCTCCGAAATCGGGCAAAGGACGCGAGAGAAGTGGTGGCCTAGTCCACTAGTACCGGAGAGGAGTGCACTGCTCAGAGCCTCATGAGGAGAGCGACCCGCCTGCAGCGCGTGCTTCTTCCCCGCCACCACCCCCACCTCCGCCAGCAGCACACGTGCCTCCTTCGCGGGAGCACCATCGCCGCCTCCCCCCTCACCTCCGCTTCCGTTCCGCTCCGCCTTCGCCCCATGAACGGCGACGTCGTCCGCCCCCTCGCCACCACCGCCTCTGCCCCGCCCCCTGCTGCCGCCCCCTCCGGTACTCAAGTCCTGTGCACACGAAGGGTTTTATTTTCTCTTTTTAGTTCTTTTTTCTTCGGCCTCACGTTACTGGAAATGAAGAAAATATTATAATATATATTATATATGGAAGGGGGTGAGGTAGTGGTGGTGGTGATGGTGGTGGTGTGCCTTCCCCAGTCTGGTGCGCTTACCGTGTACACGTATATGCATACGTATCCCTAACAGGGCCGATTCGGGGGAGGCTCACGAAGGCCACCATGAACCAGGTGGGAGGCCCTCCCTCGCTGTCGTGGGTGGATGCATTCACGCGTGAATGTCCGCTTTTTCGGGCCAGAAGTGCAATCATTTGACACTGGATGTGTGTGTGACTAGGCCGTAGTGGAAGCAGCGTATGCAGTGCGCGGTGAATTGGTGATCAAGGCTGATCAGTACCAGCGCATGTTGGCCGATCCTGCTCAGCGGGACAATCTGCCCTTCAAGGAGATAATCTATTGCAACATCGGTAGAAATATGCCCTACCTTAGTTTGAGCGGATGGCCTCGCCTTACTTGTGTGTCGCTCAATTCATCGCCACCTTAGGAAATCCACAGCAGCTGCACCAGAAGCCTATCACTTTTTTCCGTCAAGTGTTATCGTGCATGGAGTACCCGACACTCGTTGAGCACCCTCTCGCGTCTCAGATCTTCCCGGAGGCATGTCTGACTGCGTGGAGTCAATCGCTACCTCGTCTAGACTGATACAATCTCAAACAGGACGTGGTATCAAGGGCTAAACTTCTGTTGAGCAATTTTTCTGGCGGCACAGGAGCTTATTCGCATAGCAAGGGCGAACGTATTGTGCGTGAGCACGTTGCCGCCTTCCTCCACAAGCGTGACAACTATCCTGCTGATCCAGAGGCACTTGCCCACCTAACAATGTTAAGTGCGCATTGCATGCTTATCTTGAAATCATTGGCAGGACATCTTCCTCTCAGATGGCGCTTCCAGTTCCGTCAATAAGGCGCTCACCATTCTCATACAAGGCCCGAAGGATGGGGTAATCAGCTTTTGATGCACAATATAGCTCAATGCAGTAGATTTGTACTAATTTCCTTAAACGTCAGATCATGATCCCCATTCCGCAATATCCCCTGTACTCCGCAACCATCCCACTGCTGGGTGGCACCCAGCTGAATTATTACCTTAATGAAGAAAACTCATGGGGCCTCCAAGTATCCGAGCTCGAAACTCTTGTGGACGATGCCCACCGCAAGGGCGTTAGTGCGCGCGCTCTTGTAATCATCAATCCCGGTAACCCGACTGGCCAGTGCCTTTCCGAATCCAACATGCAAGAGGTACACCGCCAGCACACAAGTGCCCATTCTTTAATCCTTTGAAATGTCATAGTGTTTAAATCTATTTATTATTTGTTGTCGCAGGTAATCGATTTCTGCCATCGTCGGGGTATCGTGTTATTGGCAGATGAAGTCTACCAGACCAACGCGTATACCAAACCGTGGGTTTCATTCAAGAAGGTTCTACGCGATATGGGACCCAAGTATAAGGATACCGAGCTTATTTCTTTCCACTCAGTCTCCAAGGGTGTTATTGGCGAGTGCGTAGCGCATCTCTCAGTCTTATTTCACGTATTTGACTCAGACATTATACAGATGTGGTCACCGTGGTGGTTTCATGGAACTAATTGGAATTGATGAAGAGGTGAAACAGCAGTTCTACAAGCTTGCTTCCATCTCTCTTTGTCCTAACTTGGTCCGTCTACCAAAATTCAAGCCCCTGTACGCTGGCGCTGGCACCACTGACGCAAATGATGCGTTTTATGGAGTAGGTCGGACAAGTTGTGGTTGACTTGATGGTCCGACCCCCGGTGCCTGGTGACCCCTCCCACGACCTTTACCACAAGGAGACCACGGAGATATTCCAGTCCCTTAAACGTCGTGCTCTTCGCTTGACCAAGGCCTTCAATCAACTTGTAAGTCGCTCCATCAGGAAGCAATATGCCGCATACTCATTCCTTTCCCTCTTCGTTTCTACAGGAGGGAGTTACCTGCAACGAAGCCGAGGGGGCAATGTATCTCTTCCCCCGCGTCCGTCTTCCCAAGAACGCGGTAGCGGTATGCACTTCTGCGTGTTGGAATCGTTGTCCACACTGCTGACAGCTATGCGTAGGAAGCGTTGAAACACAACAAGACCCCGGATTCATTCTACTGCCTCTCCCTCCTTGACCACACCGGTATATCTCCCCTCGGTACATGCTGGATGAACCAATCACTCATTCCATTAACAGGCATCTGCGTGGTGCCGGGTTCTGGATTCGGTCAAAAGGATGGTACTTTCCATTTCCGCACCACCTTCTTGCCCCCCGAGGACAAGGTAACGTTCCTTCTGCTACCAGCCATGTTTGGTTGGCTGAAAGGAAATTCTCTCAGATCGACACCGTGGTGGAAGCGATCGCCAAGTTCCATCATAACTTCATGCAGCAATATCGTGACTAGCCACCTCTTGAGGGTCAACCATATTAAGAAGAATATAGTGGAGCAAGATTACGAGAAAGCAACTAGCTGAGTTAAAGGACGATGGTGATCTTTACAAAGAATTGGGCGTGTGGTTGGTTATCTCAGGAACCGCTGGGGCACCAGTGCTGCTGCTCACGGGCGAAGAAGACGACGATATGGCTGCTTCACTCGCTGAGTTGTTGGGATGCCGCTGCTTTCTGTTCTCGCTAAGCTTCCTGAGTTGAAGGAGGCGTTCGATCTCTGAGTCCGTCACTCCCATAATCTCAAAATCCTTCAATCGGTTCTTGATGATGTCTTCCTTCTTCATCCCCTCCTCAACTGCCCCCGGGGGCGTTCGCATTTCTGGCCGCTCCCGGGCGTACACCAACAGTTGCAGCATCTTGAGGGAATCGGGGTCAGAGCTGAGTTAGTCTTTGTGCCAGGCAGAACTTAAACATGATCCGCGTACCATAACAACGATCTCTGGAATCTCTCCCTCCATGATCCATTCTCCTCGTCCAGATGTGGAGGCGAGGAAATGTCGTGTCCATTTCCAGTTATCAGACGCCTTCTCTGTTCGATACTCGCGCGCTACTGGATGCCATTGATACTGGATCGTCCCGCTCTTCTCAGAACCCGAGCACTCCACTTCGAGCTTTTCTGGCTTACCTTTACTACAGCGGTAGAAGATCCTGGTGGATACCACTCTATCCACACTCCATTCCACTTACCCCGCCCGAAGTTCTGTTCATCGCCCTGCTAAAGTTGGGTTTGAGTTGTCGGCAGAAAAGATGAAGCAGATGGTCCACTTATATACCTTGAGCACGGGATTGAAGCATTCGCCGTCCCAAGTATAAGAGATAGGTTGGTCCACACCACGGTCGGACTTAATTAAGCCCTTCGGCCAATAGTGCCACTCTTCTTCCCACGAGGTCTTGAGGATCCCGCCCTTGTAGCCCTCGAAATGAAGATACCGCAGCAATTCTCGCTGTATTCACCAGGGAACCCTCTCGTGAGATCGTAATCGGCCCTTGCACGAAGAACACGTACCCTTTCGGTTTCGTCGAGAGGAGATTCACTCGGATTGCGGAGATCTTGTTGAGAGATGCCTCCGAGAGCGAGCATCCATACGGCCGTCTCGACGCAATCATCTGTACCTAAAGCAAACGCGCGCTCCTATTTGACCGATTCCACAGCGTTATGAGGTGTGCCTAAGCAAAGGGCAATGAGTAAGGAGCAACCTGTGGACACGAGGTAAGAATGAAAAAATTGGGAATGAACTGGTGAAGATTCTTTTCGCTCCCCGTTGTGGGCGACTGCTGCGACTTGGTGTTCCTGCATGGACTAGTATGATCACAGTGCACCAAAGAACCATGTGACGGACGTTCATACCTAGAGGGACTTACAGCAGAGCCGAAGTTATCTGGGGTTGAAGCACTGTTGGTAATCTTTTTACGAGTGCGTGGAGTTTTCACCATGCGAAGGAGCGCATTATGAGCTCGGCGAGTGGTGTTGTTTCCCGATTCCATCCCGGCCATCGATCGAGAAACTCGCTTAAGCTCTTCTCGGTGCACTCGAATGCGCGGTTCTACGCCAGATGTGTTCTGCGAACAAGCGCGTGTGAGGGACGTCAATCCACAATCCAGATTCAAGCAGGACTCACCTCGTCTTTATAGTAAGAAAAGGTTTCGTTCGTCAGAACGAACCATCGCCGTTGGTCAGCGTTGATCTTAGTGAGCCATCCCTCCAAATACACCTCTTCTTGTCGAATCAAGGTCTCCCCCACTGCAGATATGACCATAGCTGGGGCGGCTGTTTTTATATAAAACGTGAGCATGCTGCGTGAGGCCAGACTTATTTGTGGAGGATCCGTACAGACAGCCTCGGCAAGGATCTCCTCAGAACGATTGTGCAACAGCCGATGCTCCGCAAAGGAAGCCTTTCGCGCACGACCTTGGGTATTTTCTGACTCAAATTCGGCGCTCAATCTACCTCGCAGCTTTCTGCTCGGCCATGGGGTATCACTCCCATCAGCGATATGTCTGGTCAGGAATGTGGGGAGAAAATGGAATGTACTGTGGCTTGGCAGATATCAGGCTACGCTTCTGTGTCAGAGCCTCTCCGGTGACGGGCTCGGCTTTGGGATCGCTGGACCGCTTCGTACTCGCTGCCCATGCTCGCCGCCGAGGTGCTGCGTCCTCTTCACTTGATGTGCGCGCACGTGTGTTCTTCTCTGTGTCTATAACATCCTGTTTCCGCGTACCAACCGTACCTGGTGAGTGCGTTGCATGTCTAACAAAGTGGCACGTCCTCGTTTGTGGCAGATGAAAGGAGGACAGCTGGGTGAAAGTAGGGTACCATGGAAAAAGTGGCGTGAGGGTGGGTCGGAGAGAGTGACCCAGAGCCCAAGGAATGATGAAGAGAGTTCTGGCCCCGCCTCACTTGAAGGGATGGGAGGCTAGTGTCGTCATTACTCTCTTTTCGCTGATTACTATCTGAGGACGCACTCATCATCCCTCCCGATGACACAAGTCGGCCATCTCGTCGTCCTACAATGACGCTTCCTCCTCGTCGGGTGGTCCCTTCCTCTCCATTGGAAAGAAATGAGGGTGAGGGGCTGACGGGGAAGAAAGAATGGGTCGACGGAGTCATGTAGGAGGGTGAAGGTGTAGTAAGAGAGGAGGAGGGAGATGTGGTGGCGGAGAAAGAGGCCGAGGAAGCGGGAGATGAAGAGGCAGAAGTGAATGGAGACGATTGCCCATTAGAGAGGACGACCGCATCCTGTTGTTCCATCATGGCAGTCTCGCCTGTTTGAAGCCACAGTTAGCAGACCGAGGCTCCAAGCTATTGACGACTCTTCTGAGGCGCCAGTGCCAGGGAGGGCCGGAAGGAGGAGCGCGCAGTCAGGGTTGTTGCCCTTGCTGATAACGATTTAGGCCTAGTTGACTCCCTAATAACCTGAGAGAGTCAAGAAACTCTCTGGGGCGATAAGGCGAAAGGATAACCCTCGCTTTAGGTAAGCTATCTTGAAATGGAAACCACCTTGTTTAGCGGTAAGCGTTTTAATAGCAACTGGGGCCTCAGTTATACGAGGTGTATTGACAACGGGGCGGTAAAGGTACCGCTGCTTTAGATCACGGTTGTTCTCGTGTACCGCTGGTTAATATATCTTGAGAGGTGGATCGGTGGGCTGCTTGTGCGCGTCATAGAGCGCGACAAGCTGTGCTTCGTAGCGAGAGTAGAGATGGGCTATCTCTTCCTCCGTGGGGGCGGCTTTTTGAGTGACCTCAATGGGTGCGCCCACCACAACATGTACTGGGCGGCTCTCCTGCAAAGAAATCACATGTGAGAAGGCTACTCATACGATGCTTGCTTATGGGATTACCGGAGCGGGAGTGCCAAATATGCCCCAGAAAACAGTGAGAGGGAACCCGAGCATCCTGGACCATCGTAGGCGTTGCTCACGCATAAATGGAACCTGCCACCAGGTAATGCGAATGAGCCCAACGCCGGATGAGCATTGCCAGCGCTCTAGAGGGAACGTGCCTGATGAAAGAGGGATGTCTCTCCGAACCCGTACATGGGAACAATCGGCGTACCGTTCTGGACAGCCAGCTTGAGGAATCCTCTCCTTCAGAAACGACGCAACGCAAGTAATGAGAGTCATCTAAAGGCAAGAAACGCTGCAGTAGTACCTCGCCTTCAGCAGGATCGCCTGTTCAGTGGGTGAAGAAAGGATGGCCTCAGCCAGCCCCCCAGGAATTACAACGATGCTATGCCCGGCCTTGATGCTCTCGTTGGCTGCCTCTGCCGTGGCGGAGATGCCACCAATCCAGTGGATGAAATGGCCAGCCCCAGGTAACATGAGCAGCGGGGTGGCGACTAGGACTGCGAGGGAAATAAGATCAGATGAGTTGTCTCAGGCTACGAGTTGGGAGAGCACAAGACTTCCGTACTTCGCCAAGATATTTGAGGAAAGAGATCCCGGAACTGCTTGGAGATGAGGGCCGTCCACAATCCCCATGTCCTAATCGGCGGCTCAGTCACTGATCCCATATTTGAATATAAACGAACGATAACACGGACGTACCACAGGCCGTGTGGGGCGTACGTGAAAAGGTACCGTCTCGAAGGATCAAGTTCCTGCGGAGGCCAATTTGATGAGCTATCGAAGGCTTTTTAAGCTGGGAGAGGGGAGTGCAAATGCCTTAGTTCGCGTCACTGTAACGGGGAAGTAGTCCTCTTCTATCCACCGCCATAGGGGCAACCGCAGGAACGCCGGCCAAGTGCGAGTGTAACGACCCTAAGCGAATATGGAGATGGCGCATCATTGACTACGATTCTCACGCATCACTCCCCATAAACGTGCGCACCAGGGATGAGTCGAAGAAGGGGAACAGAGCTGTGTAAAGCCATCCAAAGTAGAGCAGCGTCCATGGACTGTTGCATTCGTTGCGGAATCATAGCACAGAGTCAGTCACTGTGCCTCTTGGGCGACAATCTTTCATCATCGCCAACAACCCCTCCAGCAGGACGGTACCTCCAAACCGGCCATAGGGCTCCCATCGCAGCATGGTAGGCAGTGAGCACTCCTAACGCGACCCACACCACCTACACCCATCCACCAGAGTTGTCTTCGAAATGAAATGCGTTTCGAGTTTTACCAAATAAGAAAAATGGAAAATGAAGTAAAGAACGAAAACGAAACAGAACTCGTCTTTTAAGAGTTGTTGTTCTTCTTCTTTCTTCAGGTGGTGGCGCACCTTCTTGGCGGGGTCGTCGGGCTTGCGTCGAACGGCGGAGGCGATGAACGCGAGGAGGATGAGGGCCGTGAGGGCCAAGTCATAGGGCAGACGACCCGTAAGGGGGAAGAGGGCGACGAGGGTCAGCACGCTCCACACTCCCCACACCCCCGGCAATACAGCCGAGATGAGCTCCAGCGCCACCAAGCTCGCCCACCACCGCCATGCCGGCGCGGGGGGCCGTGGGGCAGAAGAGATGGTGGGGGACGCTGGCGTTTCTGGTGGCACCTCCGCAGCGCCGCCTTTACCTTTGTTCCTCTTCATCCTCCGGAAGTAGTAGTGAGTGTTGTGGTTTTGTGTGTGGTGCACGAACCAGAAGCTCCCGAGCTTCTTCCGTAGAATCTCTGAGGAAATCCGTCAAATGATTGGTTGAACGGAACAATTACTCGGCGCATTTTGGATTGGTCAGACTTAAATTCGTTTCGGAAACCATTCTGTTCCTCAAAATTTCTCTAAACACAATTTGCGAATCTGAAAGGCGTTTAGCATTTTGTGTTTCTTTTTTCTCCGCTTTCCGGTGTTGTCCTGTTGTTCATCCCCTTCCCCCCTTGCGAGAGAGACATCCCACACACGACATGCCGACGGTTTCACTCAATCGAGACGAGCTCTTTGAGCGACTGGGCCAAACTTACAGTACTACCCTCCCTCTCCTCCCTGAAGCGTGGATGGATTGAAATAGATGTTTTGCATCACCACCCATTTCATTTCATTATTTCTTTGATTTGAATTTATTTTGGGTCTGCCCGCTCTTGCTGATTTGAGTTCTATTTTTTTCTTGAAAATTGTGTGTAGCCGATGAGGAATTCGATGACCTGTGCTTCCGTTTCGGCATCGAACTCGACGAAGTGGTACCGACCCCTCCTCGAAATAAAATTTATTAAATGAAACAATTAAAAATAAATAAAAAGAATATTTTCTAAATCCATGGTTGGGGGGCGGGGGTTGGTGTAGACGTCGGAGAAGGAGATCATCCAGAAGGAGCAGGGCAGCACCGCGGGTGCAGCCAACGCGTCGGAGGAGGTCATCTACAAGATCGACGTCCCCGCGAATAGGTACCCCCTACCTATTGCTCCTTCCTTTCTTGGAGTGGGCGCACACCCGCGCGGAACTCACTCGTGGCGGCGGCGGTGGTGATGGTGGACAGGTACGACCTGCTCTGCATGGAAGGCATTTCGCGTGCCCTGCGCATCTTCATTGGCAAGGAGGAGGCGCCTCTGTACACGGTCACCCCTGCCAAGGAGCGGGTTGTCACCAGCCCCACCGTACGTTGTCATGCTACGGGACTCAAGCCTCTCACGGCCAACGGGCACTCACTCTTCATGCGAATGATCAGGTCTCTGAAGTACGACCGTTCGTCGTGAGTGCCGTTCTACGCGGAATCACTTTCACGGATTCATCGTACAAAAGCTTCATTGACCTCCAGGAGAAGCTCCACCAGAACATTTGCAGGTTCTTCAAGTCCACCACAATCGGTCATACAAATGTTGGTTGACACGACCGTGCATGCTACAGGAAGCGAACATTGGTGTCGATCGGCACGCATGACTTGGATACCGTGGAGGGCCCTTTCACATACGAGGCCCGTAAGCCTCAGGATATCGTCTTTGTTCCCCTCAACATGACCGAGTCTCTTAATGGTGAGCAGCTCATGCAAAAGCTAGCTGTACGGGAGAATTTACAGTCTTTGCTCGTTGGATTTTACTTGAGAGGACTAACGAATGCAAAAACTGGTGATGTAGGTTGATAGCCACCTTAGGCATTACGTGCCAATTATCCGGGACTCCCCTGTTTATCCGGTGGTTGTAGATGCGAAGGGGCGTGTGCTCTCGCTCCCACCGATCATCAACAGTGACCATTCTAAGATCAAGCTTTCGACCAAGAATGTCTTCATCGAAATCACAGCCACTGATCTCACCAAGGCCAAGATTGTCCTCAATACTATGGTAGCTATGTTTTCTCAGTATTGCTCCTCTAAATACTCGTACGGCACATCTCTGTCAGGTACCTGGAATACTTCCATGCAGTACTTGCTTACCTGCGCTGCAGGGTCGAGGCGGTGACGGTAGTGGACGCCGCTGGTCATGAGCACACATATCCTGATCTATCGCAAAGAGAGGAGACTGCAGCAGTGGATTATATTAACAGCTCCATCGGCATAAATCTCCCCCCTGCAAAGGTGCGTTACTTCCGCCAATACTGGTCTACACCAATTGTGCTGATAGCCCGGATCACTAGATGGCTGATCTGCTGAAGAGAATGGGATTAACGGCGCGGCTGGCGAACGACGACAAGGATGTTGTAGTGCTGGTTCCTCCCACACGGAGCGATATCTTGCACGCGTGCGACATCATGGAAGATGTGGCCATCGCCTATGGCTACAATAACCTTACTCTCACCGTGCCGCGCACACCGACGGTAGCCAAGCAACAGCCTCTCAATAAGTTCACCGACCTCCTCCGCCATGAGATCGCTTTTGCGGGCTTCTCTGAGGCCTTCACCTTCTCTCTGGTACTTATTGCCTCGTACATCACAGGGTCTGAGGAATCTAACCATTTGCTCGGTGCGACAGTGCTCGACAAAGGAGAACTTCGCTATGCTTAACAGGAAGGACGACGAAAGTGCAGTGATTATCTCTAACCCGGCCACGCAAGAGTTCGAAGTCGGCCGCACCAGCCTCCTCATCGGCCTTCTCAAGTCTGTCGCGTCGAACAAGAACCAGGTGCTCCCTCCCGTTTGGCCATTCGCGGGAAGAGCCTTCTCACTAAATGGAGTACTCTTGTTGTTCTGCTACGTAACAGCCGCTTCCGTTGAAGATCTTCGAGATCTCGGATGTGCTTGTCAGGGACGGAGGCGTGGATGTGGGAGCACGAAATAAGAGGAACCTGGCCGCAGTGTATTACAACACATCACCAGGTTTCGAGGTGATTCACGGGCTCCTTGATCGCATTATGCTTGTTCTCTCGATCCCCTTCGACCGAGAGCATGGCTACCAAATTGTTCCATCGGAGGATACTGCCTTCTTCCCCGGTCGTCGAGCTGACATCTTCTGGCGGGAACAGAAGGTTGGCGTGCTCGGCGTCATCCACCCGCTGGTGCTCAAGCAGTTTGATCTGCCCTACCCGTGCTCCGCACTCGAACTCTTCATCGAGCCTTTCCTTCAACACAAGCTACGTCTTTCTGCTTCCTCCGTCCATAAGGCGGAAGAAGGCGAAGTGAGCCATTGAGCTAGCAATCATTGATCCAAAGGTGTCGAGTGATTGAATGCGGTTATTTATCCAACAATAAATAAGCAGTGGAAAGAGGTGAGGCGCGAAACTTCAGTGGACGGACAATTCCTTCGCGGGCGGTGCCTGAAGGTCGACGATAGCCTCTTCCTCTGGCTGGTCGCCTCGCGTAAGGTCAAGCGCTTGGAAGTTGCCCATCAGGAAGGCCGCAATCGCTTGCGGAGCTGTGCGCAGGCTTGATGAGCAAACAGTGTGACAACAGTAGCGGCTGGGAGTTTAGGGTACGAACCAGGGTGGTCTAAGCTTTCAAGATACATTTTGAGTGACACCGTCAAGGGTACCTAGAGGGGAAGTTAGCACTGACATATCAACCTGCATTGCCGTAGCAACTTACCGAAATGAGGGCTCCAACTATGCCCCAAACGGAACTCCAAAATAGAAGCGCAACTACAATAGTTACTGGCGGGATGTTCATCACTTTACCCAGCACTCTTGTTTCCACAAGCTGCGTCAAGGAAAACTAGACACGAACGACCAAAAAAAGTAAACACAAGAAAATCATGCTGATGGCAGCAATCGTTACCTGAGTTATGACAAGGATGGTGGTGATGAGAAGCAGCCGAACGACGACGGGACGCGGATCAAGGAAGATCAAGGGTATGGGCAGAACGAGCGAAATAGCAGGTCCCACATTGGGAATGTAACCCAGGGCAAAGGTCATCAGTCCCACAACGAAGCAGAAGTCGACCTCGAACACAAACAGAACGAACGTTGTGATAACGGCCGCCGTGAAAGATACAAGGCTATGGATCTGTCACCAGTGTTGCATAAGTGAAAGGTACGGGTGCGCAGAGGGCAAAGTAGGCGTACAAGAACATAGGTACGAATGTGCTTATCGATACGGTGGGCACGTCTGGCTTCAAGGGTGCGAGGATGATGGAGGAGCTGCTCCTCCTGATCTTCGAGATCGATGAGCATGTAGACGACGATGAGCAGCACGAGGATGAGTTCCGGGAAGCGGTTGAAGAGAAATTCGAGCACCTGCATCACGTAAGTGGTCATATCGAAGTCAGGCAGAAGCTCCTTGAGACGCTCCTTATCGTAACCCATGGTCTCGGCGAAGGAGATGAGCGAGTTGGTGAGGCGCTGGATGCGGAGGAGATAGTACTCCGAGTTGGCGAGGACGTCCTGGATGGTGAGGCCCAACACCAGGCACAGGAACAGCAGCGTGGCCGCGATCAGGCTCAGGATGATCAGGATCGACGCCCACTTGGGCAGCGCCAGCTTCACAGTGGAGCCCATGCACGTCATGGGTCGTCGTCCGCTGAGGTACTTGACGAGCGGCTGGAAGAGGTACACCAAAAACCGCGAGAGGACCAGCGGCACCATCAGGAACCGCAAGTACACCAGCATCGCCCCCAGCGCCAGCAGCGCCGCCATCATGAGGCTCCCCATGCGCAGTACCTCCGTCACATTCCGGGACTGCTCCTCGCTCTTGGCCTTTTCCTCCGCACTCTCCGCGATCGGTTGGTAGTAGTCCCCTCCTCCTCCTCCTCCGCCTCCGCCTCCGCCGCTTCCTCCTCCTCCAGTCGAGCCACTGCTGCCGTCGCCGCTCGCAGTTTGGTAGTAGCCGTCCCACGCATGGAACGGCCGCTGCTGCGCTTCAGCTAGAAACCGTAGCTTCTCCTCCTCCTCCTCCTTTGTCTGCGAGGAAGATGAGTTGTGATGTGGCGCGCTCCCGCCTGTGCGCTTGTGCATGTCTGATCTTCTTCTTCGCTCTCCCCCGGCGCTTTTCTACAATCGGAAGATTAACTGGTTGAAGAAATGGATGATGTCTCTACTGCCGGCAGATGTGTTGGTGGAGATGTGTGTGTATGTACAACGACGGCTAGTCCGCAGGAGCAGCGAGGAGGGAGAACCAACGAACACCACCACCGATGCGGGGGGGAGTTAGTAGTGCGGGCTCGGCTTCTGTTCTACGGCTTCTGTTTTGTCGGTAAACTTAAGGAAAAGTGAAAAGGAAAAGTATTTTCTTGATGAACTCCGGAACACCACGGAGTTCTATATGAATTTCCGAATATTTTTGAATTTTTCAAAAAGGCGCCAAATACGAACGTTTCAATAACCCTGCCTAGGCGGCGTGGTGTGGGCGTTCGCAAGTGGGAGAACTCCCTGTGCACGAACATCCCACACGAGAGCACGAGGAGGCATCCGGCATGAACAAGCTTCTCTCCCGTCACAGTGAACACGAGCGGCACCAGGAGGAGGACGGGGAATGGGACGAGGCGCCTCCCCCGCCTGCCTTCTGCCAACGCATCAGCCCCGAGCAGATGGCGGAGCAGTCCCGTCGCCTCACCGAGGAGCAGCTCCGCAACCTCGACTTCTACCTCCGCGCCCATCCTGAAGGTGCCTCGCCCCTCCTCCCCAGCTGTCCCTCCCTTGGGATGGAGTACTGAGGTGCTTCCCTGCCCCACAGCTGCCGACCCCATCCGCAACAAGAAGGCCAAGAAGGTACGCTCTTGAGCCTTACCCTTATCCCTTTGATCAAGGGATGCACGCGGGCGATGAGATGACACTCCTCTATACACACTAGCGTAAGTTTTTGCCGCTGTGATGAGGGCCAATGGAGGAGTGGCGCAACGCTTCCACCTTACACACACATATCACACATGTACAAAGGAACACCAGGGTCCATGCTTCACCATCATCATCGCCTTCGCCATCGGGGAGCAGTGTGCGCGCCCGATGCAATCTCATTATCCTTCCCCGTTCCTCAGTTCTCTCGGGACTCTGTTGATAGGGAGAAAGGGAGAGAATAAAAAAAAGAGTCATGGAACTCACGATGACGATGGGGAGCCGCACAAAGTCTTGTTCGGCTCAAGAGTTTACCAGCTCCTCGCTGGAGAAGTTCTGTACATGATTATGGTGGAGGTGCGCACTTGAGCCGAGATAACAGTCTATGTTTAACTTCCCGACCTGCGGCTCGGCGCCATCGGCGGCGAGTTGGTTGCGCTGAAGCTGCTTGGCCTTGGATTTGGCGTCGTCTCCTTTCCAAGAGGTAAGCTTGCTGTGAAGCCGCTTGAGCGACTTGGTGTGCTTCTTCTTGATTATATTCTTTTGATCACTGGTACTCCACGTCGCATGCCGACGGTCTCTGGGGCCGCTGCTGGAAGCCTCCTTCGGTTCGTCTCTTCCGCGCAGCATCCGAACTAACGCAGGACGCAGGGTTACCATGCCCGGAAGAGCATGACGAGGAGCTTCGCCTGGTTCCGTGTGCGATCTCAGTCTTCCCTCCTTCTCTTCATCCTTTTGCGTGGCCGTCCTCGCTGCCGCCTCAGCCGCTGTAGCAGCCACGGATGCTCGCGGGCTTATGTTATCGAGGCACTCCTCTGAGTAAACATTGGCCAGAACGGCAGCAAGTATGGAATCGTAGCTCGATTTCCACTCGCCTTCTTCGACGTTGATTGGGTTCGGTGCTCCACAGGTGGATCCTCCTGCGCAGCCGGCCGCACTGGAGGCTTCGGTCACATTTAGAAAGCAGGCTGAGGAAAGGGAATTCGATGTCGCAGCATCAGTCCGGGGTTTGTCGAACGTGCTCACAGACCGAGATGAAGAGGAGAGGAAAAGCACTGTGCCACTGTCCCGAGCCCGTCTCAGTATTTCTAAAGAACAACTGTTTAGTGGCAGCACAGTAGTAGCCGTCAATGATGAACGCACCAGCTCGCTGCTTGCGGGACATCTCGCGCATAATCTTAAGCTTGGCCAGATCTTGCAGCCAGCTGTGTCTCTCCGAGGCAGAAGTCGCCGTGAAGCGCACAATCATCTGCCCACTTTGCGATACCATTCCAAACCGCAGGTGCTCTGTTCCAACCAAGCGTCACTTAATCGCGTTGAATATGAAACAGTTAGGTAGACCCGCACCATTAAGGTCTGCTATGGGGTGGAGTTGATTGATGTCGTAAGATGCAAGTAGCTTAAGTCGCGAATCCGGTAGGTTTGGGTCGCCCTTGGGTTTTGTGATAAGGAGGAGATCGCTGAAGAGTAAGACTTCGTAGGTGCCCTGCCGTCTTCTCGATGAATAAGAGCGTTTCGTAGGGCCTAAGTTGGAGGTCGCTGCTACAGCTTGGCAAATCTCCACCACCATGCTACCACTTCTAACAAACTTGCGGTTGGGCTGTACAATCTGTTTCCGCCATGGCAATCAGACTTGTGGCTGGGAGAGGTAAGGAACGGCTCTGTTTACCTGAAGTTTTGGTTGAAGTCGATATTGTATATCTATAGCACGTGCGATGTTCTCACTATCGCGCGCTCTCTTCTCGATAAACTCGGCAACTTGCGCCACTTGCTGCGCGGCCTTCTGTATATTGTTGTAGTCTCGATGGTCTGGCTCGGTTTTCTTGAGAAGTGAGTTAAGTAAAAGAAGGTATCGTGGAACTCTGATGTCAATCAAGGTCAGGTCCATTCAAGGAGAAGATAATCAATTCGGGAGGGGTTGGCGTACCTCTGTACAGGTTGGATAAGGAAGCTCTGGATCCCGAGTGAGCCTAATTTGTCTCGAAAGAGCAGAACCGACGGGTCCATTGACCAGGGTGCCTGAAGCACGATACAACAGATTTACATGCATGCTTGAATGCCGGTGGAGGGAAGAGGTAAAGTACATCGATGAATTGGGCAAACCGTGGGGAACTTCTCTTGCTCTCGGCTAACTCCCTGATCGCTTTGCTATAGTGCGCCACATACTGTGTGTACACCTTGAGAAAGAAGCTCTGTAGCAAGACTTCGTTAGTGTGTTCTCCACCTCCACCTCCAGGTGGTGATACGTACCAGCTGAAGAAATATGTCCCCCACTACTTGGTGCGGTCCCCACGCGTACACACGAGGTCGAAGTTGTTCCAAGACTTGTTCTGTATAGCCATAGATGACTTTGATGTCCTGATATATTCGTGAAGTACTGTCAAAGCAAGTATACAATCGCGATGGAAAGTGAAAGTTTACCCCATAGAGAGCCGAAAAACTACTGACGACACTTACTTCTTCCGACCAGTTTTGCATCTTCTTCAAATATACCTGGTGGAGTTGTGGGCGATTGAGGGAGTGTCCCATGAAGGTAAGACGACAATATTACCTGTACAAGAATCTGAAGGTTCTGTGCATATTCTTTCTCGGTATCATAGATCTCCTTTGCTACATGTTCCCTCATGCGAGCGTTCCTGGCTGTGTGCGAGCAGAATAAGATTAGTTGAATTGCAAGCGGTCTAGCATCATGGTAGCATACCTTTTACTTTGTAACTGCGTCGCGCACGCCACATCCTAAAGGTCGTCTGAATCTTGATCGCTGCAGCATGCAGCTGCGGTGAAGGAGCAAATGTTGCCACACTGGGTGTCTCCTCCACATTGGTTTCTGGTAGGATCAAATGCTTCGGAGCATGGCGGATGGTGGTTCCATAAGGGGACCGCTGCCTTGTTGAACGTACGTGTGGCCACTTGGCCAACGCCTTCGCAGCGCTATGGGCAGAGGAAGAGATGAGCTTGCATGCATACGCATGTTAGAATGGTCTCATCCATACCGAAGCCGGTGCGTGGCGCCAAGACATGGTATGCGCTGCTTGCAGCCCCAATGCTCCAACTGCTGAAGGAGCACCTGTTCCTGATCGGGAATGCGCAAGGGAAACCCGTCCTCTACCGCTCGCCTCTCCAGACTCTCCAGACAATCCCTGCAGCATCGAAACCAACCTACCGGTGAGCACACAATCACGGGTCATCTGCGCGGGAGCAGGGGTAGGTGCGCACAAGAGGTTGGGCAAGTGGGCGTGGTAGTAAAGCTCGTCCACCGTAAAGCGCGACGACGAGGGCAAGCCAAAGTCGGTTGCGCACGCGTGCAGGAAGCGGCGCAGTCGTGCGCGCTGCTGCAGCACGGGCGGCAGAGTCTCGGGCGAGGAAGGGCACGACGTCGGAGACGATGACCTGCCCGCGGCGGGCATGCTCTGCCTGAGAACCTCCATCAGGTGCGTCAGCCGTTCTCCATTCTTCAAAAGGCCACATAGACCTCCGCACGAGTCCCATGCAGGGAGGAGGCTGGTAGCAGTGGAAGAAGAGGAAGGGGAAGGAGATGAAGAAGGGGAAGTGGTGGGGGACGCGGGCGTGGAACATGCCGCGTTGGGGTCTTCGCCGATGACACGGGCGAGCCACACCCACACGGCCCACTCGCGCACGAGCAGCCACTCCACGTCCTCACGTTCCTCGCGGGAGGGTGGAGCGGGCCTCGAAAGGGACGGCGCGGGACTCGCCATGGTCGAGTAGCGGGGGAATAGCAGTGGAGTAGCTCGGTGGGTGGCGGAGTAGTAGCTCGGTGGGTGGTGTGATGCCTCGACGACTCTCCTCCTCCTGGAAGTTTCAGAGACAGAGAGGACCCCTGGGGCAGGTGTGTATGTGTACGTGTAGGTCACAACCACAACCACACCGTGGTGCTGTCGACCTAGCACACGGGGGAGGCGGCGTTCAAGTCACGCAACACGACCCTACGGGAGGAAAAGAATGAGTAGTAGTAGTAGTAGTAGTAGTAGTAGTCGCGGTTGTTGTTGGGTGCCTTCGCCGGTGTCTCACGTTTCACTGGGACCACGAAAGACCCTGGTGGTGGTCCCCCATTCTCGGTCTCTCATGCGCGCAAGTACAGCACCATATGCCACGCTATGGCGGTTCCGCATGGATTTCCTCCGCTTTCGTGGCTGCATACTGGTCATTCCGATCATACCTGGAATGTCTTCACTAAAACCACCATACAAGGAGAGATACTCCAGAATGGTTTTCCTGAATTCCAAAGCCATTAGCCAAACATTTCAGTCGTAATTGTCTCTTTTTACAGCAGCCGTGAAAGTCGTGTCCCTCAACCTCACTACGTAGCCGGCAACCCCCTCCCTTCTTGTGTCCTACCTTCTCTGGCGAACAAGGGGAGAGGCATGCCCAGACGAACCAAGCTCAGGAAGGTAAAGAAGCCAAAGAAGACCACCTTGCCGGCTACGCCAGGTCAGCGCCACGACAGAGCGGCGGAGGAGCAGGACCCGGTGCGGCAGCAGCAATGGAGTGACTACGCCAAGCGCCAGAGGCCGCCCGAGTCTGTTTTGCTCTCGCATGTGGCGAGACTCCCTGATGACCTCATCAAGGAGCCGGAGAACGGCAGAATAAGCGACGAGAGTACACTGAACTTCACTGACCTCAGCGCCCCATGCCCCACTGCAACTTGCCCCGAACCCGCCGATGGAGGAGAAGGAGTGCGGTGGCTGCGGGACTTTACTGCTGAGCTGAACAACATCTACGCACTCCCACTTGACAGCTCCGTGTCGTCAAGTTCGCCCGAGGGTCATCTGTTTCAGGAGCAAGGTGCCAGCTTGCCCCGGCACTTGGGAGGATACCAACGTTTGTCGATGATGAAGAGATGATTGAGGATTCCCTGAAACTGACAGTCTCCTTCGTCTCCTTCCATGTGGTGGCTCATCAGGAGTGTGGATCGTTCCCACAACGGGCGTCTACCTGATCAGCGTGCTTGTTCAGGCTAGCGGAGCGTCATCATTGAGCGCGGATGCATCAAGTGAGGAGGAAGAGAACGAAGATCTGGTGCAGGTGGTACTGCACTTTGATGGCACCAACCTTCCTTCGCCAGTAGAGGATCAAGGCGAAGATAGGGTACTCGAGTGGCGGTTCCCACCCCAGGGGTTGTGTGGGCCTCGACTGCGAGATGATCCGCATCAATGGTTGATGAACGTGATTGCCGATCGGCGTTACAGCAATACCAACTGGCTTGCCCTGGACGCTCAGCATAAGAGACGTCTGTCCAACTTCCAGCACTATGTGGCCGCCGAACAGAAACGGCGCCAACGATATGGCAAGCAGCAGTTTCACTTCTACAGGTGTGTCCTTTCTTTCATTGGCTGATCGGATCAATCGTAACTGCCAGCTGACCACTTCTGGGTGATCGCCGTATCACAGAATCGGTCAGATGCTTGATGAGAAATTCGAACAAAACAAACAAAAGCTTGCCGAAATGGAGGTGCAAGAAAGTGAGCGACAGAAGAAGCTCGCAGATGAGCGGCGCGCGATCGCTTCTCCAGCTGAGTTCTTTGGCCGCGTGTTCCGCCTCCGTCAGGGAGTTAGGATGCGCATCGGTCTGGTGGGCAGTTCAACCCTACAGCAGAAGAAGGGTACCGCCCACCTTGATAAACTTGATGCGGACGAGAGAAGTGACGCACCGGGTGTACAGAACACGGCACCGAGTATATCGTCAAGGTTGCTACAGCAATGATAGGAGATCTGACCAACTACACGGCCTTGGCTAACGGCCGCGAACTGCCCTTTGCTACGTCAAGTGGACCTAATTCCTTTGGTTGCTTCAAGACCGCGAAGGTAGCGAGCAATCATTCCTGTTCTGGCGCCAAGTGCTCATTTCGAAAGCTTGTAAACGCAGCGGTTCCGTACTGGAGAACAGCTGCTCCATCATATGAATGCCAAGCGCTATCACTTATCTCAGAACCAACCCACCGACAGTGCCGTTGATTCAGAGGCACCTTCTCCTTACCAGTGTCACCTTTGTTGGTGCGTACAACGTGAAAAAACGAAGAGATATATCAAGCTCTGGGTGACTGACTTTTGCTTTCAAGCAAACATTTCTCTTCAGAGGCTGCACTCAAGGCACACAGCAAGAGTAAGCGACACGTCAAGTGCGCCGTCTGTGACAAGCGATTTCTGAATGAGGAAGATGCACAAAGGCACCTCAAGAACAAGCATGAACGCGATCAACGCTATAAACAGGAAGGCAAGCGCTACACACCGTGTACGTGATTTGTTTGCTGGTTATGAAATCCTGCAGCTGAACGCGCCGGGTGTTATAGGGCCAGCAAAGGCTCCTTCCTTCTACTGGCCCCGCCCGAAGTTCTGTTGTGAAAAGGAGAAGTGTGGCAGACAGTTCATGACAACTGAACAGCTCGCGCATCATCACAAGGTAAGAAACACCATCCCACAGCAAGCGAAGTAACCACAGTCTAAATTGCTTCGTCAAGCTTGTGAAACACACCAGGTGTGTGCAGGAAGGCTGCACGCAGTTGTTCCACAAGAAGGCGGACATGTATAGGCACTTCAAGCAGAAGCATGATCTTGCTACGTACCAACAAGGTTCAACTCATAAAATACCCTGAAGCAATTGGAAATGGAAGGAAGAGCAGCCATTATATAACAGGCACGCGTGGTGATCCTCAGGACTTGTGGCGCGGCTTCAACAACAGCTCAGCCGCATCAAGCACCTTATGGAGCGTCAGCGATTTGGTAGCCTGAGGTGGGGAGAAAAGAAAGAGCGTGTGGAGATTAAACTTGCGCGCGCTCTAGGCATTCCCATCGAAGAGGTTCAACACTCCAAGGGCCTAGGTTATTACAAGTGACTAACTCAATTTTGTTGCATGCAATGGTGGTGCAGTACCGAAGTTCTCTTGCGGACAAACCGATGGTCACCGTGGGTTCCCAAATGGAGAAATCGCCAACCTCGCATTCGGTGATCAACGTTGTTCCTCCGAGAGGTAAGCCATATTCAGCTGCAGACGAAGTGCCCTAGGGCTCACTCTCCGACCTACAGCTGTGTGGGATCGCATGCAGAAAATTCGCACACTTCACGTCAGCGATGCTAGGTGAAGCTGGTCTATTTACTCCTTATGCCTTTCTCCCACTCACCACGCAATGACGTGCGCAGATGCGGGCCACATATCTCGTTCATTGAGCCCTTCGTGATGCCACAGCACTATCCGGAAGCCGCACTACTTCTCAAGGAGGCTCTTAGCAAGTTCATGCCGTTTGAAGTCACTCTTTCAGAGTACATTTACTGATACTTATGGTGACCACTGAATGTGCTGCTAAACCAGGACTGGCACAATGTACTTAGGATACATCGTCTCAACCACGAAAAGAGCACTACTATCTATCTCTACCCAGAAACCGAGAGGTCTGTCGAGAATATTATGCAGGAGGTCCTTAAGATTTTCCCTCAATGTACATATTTCTTCTGAGCCCTGCATGACACCTGTCCACTGACCACTTAATGAACAGGCAGCGATCTTCTCTCGCGCGGGTACTATGATTACCGAGGCAAATTTCACACGAGTTCGGATCTGAACTACCTCCCTCACTTTAGCCTTCGTAAGATTCCGCATGTACGTCCACCAGTGCAGAACCTGATGATGGGTCTGGCCTAAGTTCTATTGTTGTCCTGCGCAGACCCGTAACGATCTTCTGTACTCGGTGACAGAGCACTACGGAAATTTCTTTTGTGAGAATCCTGTCAAGTTCCTTTTCAAAGAGATATATATCCTGAACCGCATTAAGGGTGACCCATTTGAAGTGTGCCATGTAATTCCCCTCGGTATGTCCCTCCACACCGCTTCAGCTCTGTGTGCTGGTCCTGTGTTAACGCCACCTGAAGGTCCACCGGAGGTGCACACACAACCTTACTTTGGTCCGGGGAGCCCAGGCAGTTTCGGTACACCAGAGGGAAGCACTGCCCTTGGGCGCAGTGTACTGTTGGGAGGTACGCAAACACACTGGGCCTGGTTTTGGGCCAACCAACTGTAGACAATGCGACATTCACTCACTTCGCTCATATTGGCAGGGATCCCGCAAGGTTTAGATGAGAGCGTAGTGAGATCTGTATTCCAGTTGATGGACCTGGATCCAAAAGATGTAGAGGTGGTCAAGAATCCCGATGGCGCACGCCGTAGCTGCGCGGTAATAGAGCTCCAGACAGTCGACGACACTCGTCGTGCGCTGGACTCATTCGACTCGTACGTTTCCGCGAAGCGAGAGGAACTGGAGGCGTTGGGTCTGCAAGCTTCCACGCTTTACATCCGACATATGCCCAACATGGTCTTCCCGGGCCCGCCAGGCGACTGCTGTTCCATGCGCAACCTCAAGCGAGAGGACATCGATCCACCAGAGGAAATCAACGCCTTGGCGTGATTGTCGTGTTTCAGAAATTTCTAAATACTTTTATAAAAGAAATTTCCAATAATTTCCATCTGGATGTTTGGAATTTTTCGAAACTCAACTTCACACTCGAATCTGATCTTCATCTCGGGAGGGAGGCAGGAGGGACCATGAGCGTGCTGGGCCTCTCCTACGAGAACACCGACGAGGAGGGGGAGGTGGGGTCTCTGGTGGCCTACGAACCCCCGGAGGAGGAGCACCCCGGGGTGGAGGAGGAAGCGGCAGCGCAGGAGGTCGAGCAAGAAGAAGAAGAAGAAGAAGAGGGCGGCCCTTCCCCCAAGCGGCCACGGATCGAGAAAGAGAAGGAAAAGGAGGAGGAGGAGGCAGAGGATCGAGAGCGAACACCACCTCGGGACGAGGAGGAAGAAGAAGAAGAGGGAGAAGAAGGATGTGCAGCAGCAGCAGTAGTGGTGGTGGCCTCGGCAGACTTTGAGGACCAGTCCTTCTATCCTC